>PVJS01053804.1:0-13174 GCA_004027185.1 Glis glis
CTCCAGTCTCCGCCTCCCAAAGTACTGGGATTACAAGTGTGCGCCACCACGCCCGGTTCTATTTTTTTGTCTTTATTTTGAATCAGGATCTCACTAAGTCGCAGAGGGCCTCACTAAGTAGCTGAGGCTGGCCACGAACCCAGATCCTCCGGTCTCAGCCTCCCAAGTACTGGGATTACAAGTGTGCGCCACCACGCCTGGCTGGACTGGTAGTTTAAACAGGCTTGTCCACATAACGGTGGTAGCTCAGGCAAAGGGGCCGGATGAGAGCCCCTGGCCAGAGAGTAGATGGAGGAGAGCGGGGACACTCTGAGACCGTGTGGCCAGCATGACGGGCCAGCTGGGAGGGAAGCGAGACCACATCTCAAGGAGAATTGAGGAGATGCGCGCAGTGGGGAGGGAGGCCTTCATCACCAAATGTCAGAAATGAAAGAGATCCCAAAGGTCTTTCCACCCAACGCCCTCCTGCAGGGAGGATGCTGGAGCCCAGAGACCTTAGCTCTCTAGTTCAAGGGCACCAAAACATGACAGAGCAGTGTCTCAATGCCGGGTGTCAACCCTGGCCCTGGGTACCTTCTGCTACACCACCGACCCCGCTGTGCTTCCGGGGTCAGGGTCCATGGAGCGAGTCTTCCAGTGCCAGACAGGGATGCAATGAGATTTCCATAGCGCTGGAGCTTACAAAACATGCTCACAGACATTTGTCCCTCCATAAACCAGGAGGTGGGCCCCGCAGACATCAGTACTGAGACTTCCCAACGAGGGAAGTGGAGCAGGGACAGAGGCCACAGGATCTCCAGGCACATTCTCAGAGGGCTTTCCCCGGGGACAGAGGTGCTAGCAAACCCGCTCTCCAAAATAAAAGCCCTGATTGTAGTGCTTGCCCATTCTGTGGTACCCATCCTCCCAGGCGTCTGACCGGAAGCTGCTGACGCCAGGTCTCCCAACAGCCCGGGCAGGCTGTGGCATGCACTGTTGAGCTTATCCCCGGCTCTGAGCTACCAGCTCAGTGGCCGACACAGGTCATAGTGCCCCCTGGCAAGTGTCTTTCTCCAAAGGGGTGCAGGAAACACCTGCCGCAGTTGAAAGTCGCATGTCACACTCAGTCCTGAGCTGTGACTCTAGAGTCCTCCTGGCCTACAGAAGGGCAGGCAAAGACTGGGGGGAAGGCTCTCCTCCCTCCTGGGGTCTGCAGGCTGTGTAGCCAGGCCTGGAAAAGTGTCCCCTTGCCCCAGCCTCCTAACCGTTCCTCCACCCCACGCCCGCCTGCACACAAGTGTGCCCTTCCGGGTCCAGTGGGGAATCACAAATTCCCACGGGGGCTTGGCAGCCACCCTGTTTCCCACGACCCTCTCTCTCCACTTCTCCCCTCTGCTCCACCCCCATGCACCTGCCTCGCCCTGCCCAACACACAGCCCCACTTCTTTCAGGAAGCTTCCAGAAGCTTCCAGAAGCGGCCCACAGACCCTGAGCTGGACGTCCTGCTGCAATGGTCTACAGGACAGATGAGCCTAGCCTCCCTGGCTTATCAAACTTCATGCCTATATGCCTCTGCCCCCTACAGCGCCAGCCAGGCGTGGCCATCATGGAGGTGGCAATGGGCCCCCTGCCCAGATTCGGGCGTGATGGCACACGCCTGTAATCCCAGTACTTGGGAGGCTGAGACAGGAAGATTGCAGGTTTGAGGCCAGCCTCAGCAACTTAGCGAGACCCCGTTTCAAAATTAAAAATAATAAAATAGAGCCGGGATGTGGCTGGGAGGTAGAATGCCCCTGGGTTCAATCACCAGCCCCACAGGGTAAGGAAAAAGTATGTGTGTTTTGATACCAAAACAGCCCAGGAAGTTGTGCTGCCATCTGTGGCCACGCGGGGGCGCGCGGGAGCCCTGTGGGGACAGGCAAGAGGGTCGATGGTCAGAGGATGCTGCGGCCACCACTCCTGAGACCCCCAGCTCCATCCTCAAGCCCCAGGCTTCAACCGCGGTCGCCCGGGAAGGTAGTGTCCAGCTAGAAGATCCTGAGGACAAAAAACTAGCCCCGTCACTGTGCCACAGACTTGCAAACCACGGGAGCCAACACCAGGCACTTTGTTCCCAAGGGCCGCTGGTTTCCTCGCACTGACCAATTGGCCCCAGTATGTAATAAATTGCTAGTTCCTTAGGACGGATGGCAACCACAGGAGAAGCGATTCATTCTTGCCTGGGGGGTGAGGAGGCCCCGCTGGACAGCCCGTGGTCCTGCGGGAGGGTGGGCCGCGCGCTGAGACGAAGCAGGAGGCATGAGGAGGCTCTTTGTGGACTGACAGGGCGGCAGTGTGGTCTGGGAGCCACGCTGCCTGGCACAGACACACAAGGCGAAACTGCAAAGAAGTGGTATGGATCGGCTGGGGTGGGGAAGGGCCAGGGCCAGCGCCAGAGCCAGAGCGGCGCTTCCTCCTGCGCATTTCGAATTTTGAACCCCTTCGGTATAGGTACTCACAACTGGCTTCCGGGAGCATGGGCTTTGGGGGCAGACAAATGTGTTCCAGTCCCGGCTGCCCTCCCAGAAGTGCAGCACTGGGGAACTTGTTACCTCACCCGGCCCCGATTTCCTCCTCTGAAAACAAGGGACAGGAAAGAGCATCATCGTGCCACCCCCCCACCCCGTGGTGCCCAGGGACAAGGGACTGACCAGGGGAGGGCAGCATGGGGCACATGATGGATAATCACAGTGCTCCTGCGGGGGGCTGGGGATGGGGGGGTCAAGAGCTGTGACAATGTGAGACACTTTTTTTTAAACCCTTTTTTTTTTTGCGGAACTGGGGATTGAAGCCAGGGGCCTTCTACCTCCAAGCTACACCCCGAGCCCTATTTTTTATTCTTTATTTTGAAACAGGGTCTCACTAAGTTGCAGAGGGCCTCACTAAGTAGCTGAGGCTGGCTGCGAACCTGCGATCCTCCTGTCTCAGCCTCCCAAGTACTGGGATCACAAGCGTGTGCCACCACGCCTGGCCACTTTTTTTTTTTTTTTAGTACTAGGGATTGAACCCAGGGGCATTCTACCTCTGAGCTACACCCTCTCCAGCCCCTTTTATTTTTTATTTTGAAACAGGGTCTCACTAAGTTGAGGCTGGCCTTGACAGGCGGTCCTCTTGTCTCAACCTCCTAAGTATTGGGGTAACAGGCATGAGCCACCATGCCTGGCTGAGACATGTTTCCTGGAGTGAGTTTGTTGGGGTTGGCCTGTTTCCTGCCTATGAACTCCCCCTCTCCTCCTTGGGTCTCCTGCTTCGACCCTCAGCTTTGGCTTCAGCTCTGTCCCAACCTGCACCCCACAGCTGCCTGCCCAGAGTGGGTTCTGCCTCTGCACCTCAACTTCGGGTCCTCTGGCTCCTCACCCAAGAGTTTTCCAGGAAGGACCACACTGCCATAGCCAAAGTCTGCAGTGACTGCAGCCGCACCCCAGGGCCCCCCAGGCCAGCCCGCCCACCCACACCAGCTCTGACTCCATGGCGGCCCAGCTCCCGACTTGGCCCTACTGAGCCTGCCCCCCTGGCTGAGACCCGGCAGAGTCCACATCCATGACGGAGGAGGGGCACACTCATAAGCACTGGTCCACAGGACCTCCTCTACCCAACACCAGCACCCAGCAGCAGGTCTGGTCTCCAGGAGAAACCCAGCTTATCTAGGGCCAAGGTTCCCACACGGGCTCAGCCTCATCAGTCTACCGTCTAAGGGGCTGAGCCAACTGGAGTGTGGAGAATCGCTCTCGGCTTTATTAAACAGGGAAAGAAGCCGGGCGTGGTGGCGCATGCTTGTCATCCCAGTACTTGGGAGGCTGAGACTGGAGGATCCGGGTTTGCAGCCAGCCTCAGCTACTTAGTGAGGCCCTCCGAAACTTAGTGAAACCCTGTTTCAAAATAAAGAATAAAAAATAGGGCTGGGGTTGTGGCTCAGAGGTAGAATGCCCTGGGTTCAATCCCCGGTACCGAAAAAAAAATCTAAACAGGGAAAGAAGCCGGGCATGGTGGCGCACACTTGTAATCCCAGTACTTGGGAGGCGGAGACTGGAGGATCGCAGGTTTGAGACCAGCCTCAGCAACTTAGTGAGACCCTCAACAACCTAGCTAGACCCTGTTTCAAAAAAAGAAAAAAGCCGGGTATGGCGGCACACACTTGTAATCCCAGTACTTGGGAGGCTGAGACCAGAGGATCCAGGTTCGCAGCCAGCCTCAGCTATTTAGTGAGGCCCTCTGCAACTTAGTGAGACCCTGTTTCAAAATAAAGAATAAAAAAATAGGGCTGGGGGTGTAGCTTGGAGGTAGAATGGCCCTGGGTTCAATCCCCAGTACCACAAAAAAATAAAAAATAAAATAGGGCTGGGGGTGTAGCTCAGAGGTAGACTACCCCTACGTTCAATCCCCAGTACCACAAAAAAAAAATAGAAATAAATAACAGTGCTGGGGGCTGGTGAACAAGACAAAATCGATGAAAGAGGTCGGCTGGCTGCAAACCTGCTGGGCGACCTGCCCCTGCCAGGGGCCACCAGGCTCCTGCCTGCTTCCTATTCCTACCGTCCACGTGGCCAGCCCAGGAAACTTCTGGAGGGCAGCACTTGACCCCCCCCACCATGGCCACTAGCCAAAGATTCCCCTGGGGCCTCCTCAAAGACAGGCAATGTGTCCTGTGTCCTGCACCCTCCTGGCTACCAGCTGACGAGCTCAAGACACCCCAAGCACTATATCACAATGCGTTGTAAAGCTTATTTATTATTATTATTATATTATTACTATTATTATTATTATTATTATTATTATTTATTTTGCTTTTTTTTGGTACTGGAAATTGAACCCAGAGGTGTTCTACTTCTGAGCTACACCCCAGCCCTTTTTAGATTTTATTTTGAAACAGGGTCTCCCTAAGTTGCAGAGGGCCTCATTACGTTGCTGAGGCTGGCCATGAACCTGCAATCCTCCGGTCTCAGCCTCCCAAGTACTGGGATGACAGGTGTGCGCCACGGTGCCCAGCTGGAAAAGCTTATTTTACTATCAGCTCAACAGAATCAGAGTCCAGAGAAAACGAGGCCTGAAAGGAAGATACACCCTGCTTTCTGCAGCCACGCGGAGTCCACAGGACAAGTCACGCTCACACGGCTCCATATTCAAACCTCATCTCCCGAGGTCTTCTCAGAATTTAGCCAGGCCAGGTGCTGGCAGTAACGCACCAGGCACAGGGGACTGACAAGGGTGGATTGTGCGTGACAGGGTATACCCAGGGGACACAGGAAGCCCCCTTTGTCAGGAGGCCCTGCCCCTTCGGAGCCGGCTCTGCACGCTGTCACCAGGAGGCGGCGCTCTTGGGCTCCTAAATGCCCCCTAAAAGCCTTTCTCCAGCAGCTTCTGAAGTACTTCGAGGAATCCGGAACCTTCTGTTCCTTCCGCTCCTCCTCCGGCTCTTCAGTGGCAGCTGCTCAGATCCAGCCCAGGGGAGGGTCGAGGACTATTGAGCGTTTTCTCCGGTCTTAGATGGAGCCCAAGGGAACACCGGTAGTTAGAGAACTAAGGCTTCCAGAACAGGTCTCTCCGGGATCCCACGAGGGAGGGGATCCTGCAACCCTATGCTTAGCACACAGGCTGCCCTGGATCGGTGGTTCTAGAATCTTAGCATGCCCCAGAACCGCCTTGTTAGGTCACACACACACACACACACACACACACACACACACACAGAGTCTGCATTTCTTTTCTTTGTGTGTGTGTGTGTGTGTGTTCGGTACTGGGGATTGAGCCCAGGGGCATTCTACCTCCGAGCCACACCCCCAGCCCTATTTTTTATTCTTTATTTTGAAACAGGGTCTCACTAAGTTGCGGAGGGCCTCCCTAAGTAGCTGAGGCTGGCCGCGAACCCGGATCCTCCAGTCTCAGCCTCCCAAGTACTGGGATGACAAGTGTGTGCCACACGCCCGGCTTACAGTCTGCATTTCTGGTGTCTCCAGGTGCTGGCCTGGGCACCACATTCTAGAATCTTCACTGATAAAGGGTAGGAATGAACGAGTGATTGAAAATCAGTTTCACCAACTTCCTCCCGTTAAATGGGATACAAACGCGGCATCAGCCAGGTGGGCTCTGGGTGGCCGCCAGGGGAGCACAGGTCTCTTGAGGTGCTACCTGCTGATGCAAATAAGTCCTTTCTTTCCAGAACCCAGCCAGCCGCCGGCCCAGGGTCTCTACGCTGTAGGGTCCCTCGGCCCTTTATCAGCCTTTTCCCCCCACCAGGGACCCTGCGATGTGGCGCAGGACTCCTTAGGGCCTGAGCTTGGGTCTTCAGTATGGGTAGGTGCATGGTGGTGAGCAGGACACCAGGAGCCTGCAGCCTCCCACCCAGCTGCAGGAGGCGCTCTGCACAGGGGACTCTCTGGGAGGCGAGACTGCAGGGATGACTCTGCCTGGCCCAGGCCACAGAGGACCCGGGTCCCCCAGACACGGAGCTCAGCAGGAGGGGTGTCAAGATGAGGGATGAGCCTCAGGGGCGTGTGCGGGGCGGCCAGGCTCACCCGGGGTTTCTTCGGGGACTTGGCCTCCCCTCCCCCACGCCCACCGTTCCTCCTCCTCCCGGGCGCCGGCGCGGGGTGGCAGGAGCATCTGTTGCCATGGTTACCCGCTGCGACGAGGTTCCCGCGCCTCCGGCTGCAGCCGCCGCCACCGCTGTCCGCAGAGCTGAGAGCTGGAGCGGAGCGCAGGTGGAACCACACGCAGGCTGCACGCCCCTTATCCCGTGCCTCACGCACGCACGCACGCCACATACATGCACACAGGTACACACAACACACAGCCACACACACCCTACATGTTGCACACATGGTACACACCTGACCCTGCATGCACCAAATCCCACCTCGAGCTACACACGACGTATATGCACGTTCAATGCACGCGCGCGCGCACACACACACACACACACACACACACACACACACACTCGGGACCCTACCCGGAGCAGTGTGCTGGGAACAGGCCCCGGGTCACTAGCATAGGCTACCAGGTCACGCCCGGGTCCACCCGCACAGCAGGCAGGTGCTGCCCCTCCCTGGGGGGCCTCCCAGCCGCTCTGCACAGGTTACAGGTTCCTGTGCCCAGACTGCAGTGCGGGTCACCTTGGGGACACGGTGGAACACTGCCCTGTGAGGGAGACCTTACCCTACACACTGTCCTGGGCCCCCACACCTCATTCGGCCCCAGTCCCAGGGTGTCACATGGGGAACACACTCCCAAAAAGTCTGTGAGGAGTGGACCTCCGACCCCCTGGGGATCTAGGGACACCAAGGACCCTAACCCAGATCATCGCGAGGTGCCCCGCATCCCTCCTGGTGGGAGAAGGGGAGAGGCTGCAGGGGAGCCCTGCAGCTCAGCTGCCCCAACCGGGCTCCACAGGGAGGAGAGCCCCTGTGATCCTCCTGTGGTCAGTCGTTTTGTGGGGTTTTTGGTGGCAGATCTCTGTGTGGCTTTTAGCTTTAAGCTCCCAAGCAGTTTAAAAAGCAGAGCAACATAGCTCTGAGAAAACTATCCCACGAGCACGTGGGTACTCATATCAACGAGTTCTCTCATTGTCTACACCAACAAATGTGAAACACAGGGATGGAGTGGATTCTGAACCACCTCAGATAGTAAGCAATATGCACCCATTGACACACGAACCGGCTGGAAAACACGAGATCTGTTCCCTCTCCCTGAGAGGCGCAGCCCGAACAAAACTCACTTCTCTGCACAGTAAAGTCCGCCACAGTTTCAGTGTGTTTAGTCCACTTCCGTCGGTCGCTCGATTCAAAATAGATATTTTATTTTTTGTTTTTGTTGTTGTGGTCCTGGGAATTGAAGCCAGAGGCATTCTACCCCCGAAATACATCCCCAGACCAATTTTATTTCTTATTTGGAAACACTACATTGGGTCTCACTACGTTGCTGAGTGCCTCTCTAAATTGCTGAGGCTGTCCTTGAACCTGTGATCCTCCACTCTCAGCCTCCCACGTATTAGGATTACAAGTGTGCACCAAATATAGATTTTTTTTTTGGTACTAGGGATTGAACCCAGGGGCATTCTACCTCTGAGCTACACCCCTAGCCCTATTTTATTTTTATTTTGAAACAGGGTCTCACTAAGTTGATAAAAGTCTCTACTTGCCGAGGCTGTCCTCGAACCTGTGATCCTCCTGTCTCAGCCTCCCAAGTACTGGGATCCCAGGCGTGCACCATCACCCCTGGCTTCATTCAATACATTTTAAGACCCTGCTGGCTCTTTGCACAACCATGTCCACAGCAGAATTATTCCCAACAGCCATGGGGTGGAAGCACCCATGGGTCCGTCTGTGGATGAAGGAACAAGCACAGTGTGATCCAGCCATAAAATGAAGCACACCAGGCTGGGCGTGGTGGTGCATGCCCGTGCCGGGAGGTAGCTCAGAGGTAGAATGCCCCTGGGTTCAATCCCCACTACCAAACCAAGAAACAAAAAGCAACATACCATTGGCTTTCAGCCTTAAAAACAAAGGAAATTCAGACATCTGCTACGACATGGATGAACCTGGAGGACATTCTGCTAAGTGCAATAAACCAGGCACAAAAGGGCAAATACCTCAATGATACAAGGCTGCTTGAGTATCAAAGTCTTTGTGTAGGGGTGAGGGGGTACTGGGGATTGAACCCTGGGGCATTCTACCTCTGAGTTATGCCCCCAGCCCTATTTTATTTTTTATTTTGAAACAGGGTCTCACTAAGTTGCTGAGGGCCTCACTAAGCTACTGAGGCTGGCCTCAAACCTGCAATTCTCCTGTTTCAGCCTCCCAAGTACTGGAATTACAGGTGCGCACCACTATGCCTCACCACTATGCCTGGCTCCGTGTAGTGAAATTCTTAGATACAGCAAGGAGAGTGGAGGCTTCCGGGGCTGAGGCCTGGGGGGATGGGGAGCTGTGCTGAATGGGGACAGAGTTGCAGTAAAGGAAGATAAAAAAGTTCTAGAGATAGATGAACAATGTGATCGTACTTAATGCCACTGATTGGACATGTAAAAAGGACGAAAGTGGTAAGTTTTATGTTACTACAATCTAAAAAGAAAGAGCGAGCCAGGTGTGGTGGCGCACGCTTGTAATCCCAGTACTTGGGAGGCTGAGACCGGAGGATCCGGGTTCACAGCCAGCCTCAGCTACTTAGTGAGGCCCTCCACAACTTCATGAGACCCGGTTTCAAAATAAAGTATAAAAAATAGGGCTGGGGGTGTAGCACGGAGGTAGAATGTCCCTGGGTTTAATCCCCAGTACCACAAAAAAAAAAAAAAAAAATATATATATATATATATATATATATATATATATTTATTTATTTATCTTGAAGCCGGGCACAGTAACGCATGCCTGCAGTCCCAATACTTGGGAGGCCGAGACAAGAGGATCACAGGTTCAAGGCCAGTCTCAGCAACTTAGCGAGACCCTCAGCAACTTACTGAGACCCTGTTTCACAATAAAAAAAAAAAAGGGCTGGGGGTGTAGCTCAGAGGTAGAATGCCCCCTGGGTTCAATCTCCTCCCCGTACTACAAAAATAAATAAGTAATTGCGTCTTGAAGCGCCTCAGCCTGAAAATGCAAAGTGCTTTAAGGGTGTCAGTTCACACGGGAGACGGGGCCAGCCCAGGTACGGCAAGGCCGGCAAAGACTTAAGAGAAGAGTGGAGGCTACTCCCCAGCCTCACTGGGCCCCCGTGAAGCAGGCCACCTCGAAAGGCCCCCAGTCTGTCTTCAGGTCACTGTGGGTAAGAACCAACAGACACAATCAACAGACGGGTTTGCTCCGGTACCTGGACCTTTACCGTTAGTTACTAAGATCCTCCCAGCCTCCACCCTCTCCCTCAGCCCCACAAATCTGCCGCCTTCCAAATCCAGACACAAACCGAAAGTGGTGGCACACGCCTGTCATCCCAGTATCTGGGAGGCTGAGACAGGAGGATTGCAGGTTCCAGGCCAGCCTCAACAACTGAGCAAGACCCTCAGCAACTTCGTGAGACCCTGTTTCAGATTTAAAAAAATGAAAAGGACTGGTAGTGTGGCTCAGAGGTAGAATGCTCCAGGGTTCAATCCCCAGTACAAAACAAATAAATAAATAATAGAGCTACAATCCAACTTCAGTGTCCGCCAGCTAATTGGTAAGAGCCAACTTCTCCTCTCTTCATCCTCCCTGCCAGCGCTCCAGGGCCAGTGTCCAGGATGGGCTGACATTCCACCCTGGAGCCACGGGGGGGGGGGGGGGATGCAACTCACGCCAGCTCAAGTCACCACAGACTTGGGGGAGTTGGGGTTAGGAAGGGTTCTGAGGCCGGATCTAGACTGGGAGCAAGAGTGTGCCGTGGTACATTAGTGAGCGGGGCCGTGGGAACCAGGCGGAGACATGATGGCACCTTCCGGGTCTGAGTTTATCCTCTTCTAAAGCATTTCCTAAAATCAAATTTAAACTGCTTGTTTTGGTTTATTGCATTACCGAGGCGTACAAACAAAAGAACGGGTGGCTGCCTGGCTGAGTTCTGAAACTGCAGGAACAGGAGACTCGCCTGTGCTGTGCCGCCGCAGGGATAAGGCTGTTTCGTTTCTGGGTCTTTCAAGTATGAGGCCCTCATTTCTGTCATCTGCAGAGTGCTTACAAATATAACAGAAAAAGACGGATGACCTAATAGGAAATGGGGAAAGGATTTGGATAAAATATTCAGACAGTTCTCAAAGGAAGTGTTCAAAAGACAAATGGAGCCGGGCATGGTGGTGCACGCCTGTAATCCCGGTACTTGGGAGGCTGAGACAGGAGGATCTCAGGTTCGAGGTCAGCCTCAGCAAGTAGTGAGACTCATCAACCTAGAGAGACCCTGTTTCAGAATAAAAATAAAATAGGCCTGGGGGTGTCGCTCAGAGGTAAAATGCCCCTGGGTTCAATACCCAGCAACACACACACACACACACACACACACACACACACACACACACAAATCGATGGATCCAAGAAAAGGTTTTAGCCTCACTCATAATTAAAGCAATACAGATCAGAGTGAGACAGCGATTTTATTTTATGGCATAGATTTTAAAATTGGATCTGGCTAGTGCTGGCAGGACACAGGGAAGCAGGCGTCCCCACCCAGTGCTGGTGGGCGCGGCCCTTGGTGAAGGTCCTAGAGGAGCCATTTGGCTTCTCTACCAAAACCGTATGTCTCCCCGGAACCCCGGATTTCACGGCTAGAACACGGCCCTATTGTCGCTCCCCCCAGGAGTTTGCAAAGGCGCTTTCTAGGGGGCTGAGTCCGGCACCATTATTTTCTAACAAACTGCCTGACCGCCCCGCGCAGTCCACTGAGTAAATCTGTGGTGTAGAGAGTCGAGAACGCCACTGGGGAAAACGGTGAATTGTGTGAACCTCACAGACTAACGCTGAGCGATAAGCAGACAGAGGGAGCCAGCACGTGGCCACCTAGTCCAGAAGCAGGCCCGCAGTCCCCGGGGCGGGAGTCAGGGCAGAGGGGACAGGGGCTCGCAGGAGCTGTCCCAGAATTCGTCATCTGAGGGCTGGCCACACAGAAATAGACATACACGGAAATAGATGCATTATCTCATTAAGATCGGCGCTCTTTCCTACACACAAGTTATATTCAACTTTACAAACTATTTTTACTGTAAACATATGTTACTTTCATATATAGAGAAAACAATATATTTAAAAAATCAAAAAAGGCCGGGCGTGGTGGCGCATGCTTGTAACCCCAGTACTTGGGAGGCTGAGACCAGAGGATTCAGGTTCATGGCCAGCCTCAGCTACTTAGTGAGGCCCTCCACAACTTAGTGAGACCCTGTTTCAAAATAAAGAACAAAAATTAGGACTGGGGGTGGAGCTCGGAGGTAGAATGCCCCTGGGTTCCATCCCCAGTGCCAAAAAAAAAAAAAAATCAAGCCGGGCATAGTGGCGCATACATCTATTACCAGTACTTGGGAGGCTGAGACTGGAGGATCCGGGTTCGCGGCTAGCCTCAGCTACTTAGTGAGGCCCTCCACAACTTAGTGAGACCCTGTTTCAAAATAAAGAATAAAAAATAGGTCTGGGGTGTAGCTCGGAGGTAGAATGCCCCTGGGTTCAATCCCCAGTACCACAAAAAATAAATAAATAAATAAAAAGAGCTGGGGGTGTAGCTTGGAGGTAGAATGCCCCTGGGTTCAGTCCCAGGTATCCCCCCCAAAAAATGCAAAGGCATTCTGCAAGCAGAGCCAAGCCCTAAAAGAACAAAAGCAGCTATTGATCCCAGGGCAAGACTTCAAAATGTAGTTCACCATCACGAAGGTCGGCTGCGCTCAGGGACTACCGCCCTGCCCTGCGATGCCATAATCTGCCTGTCATATGCTTTTATCGTTTGTGACATCTTTGTGTGTGTGTGTGTGTGGTATCAGGGATTGAACCCAGGGACATTCTACCTCTTAGCTACACCCCCAGCCCTATTTTTTGTTCTTTATTTTGAAACAGGGTCTCACTAAGTTGAAGAGGGCCTCACTAAGTAGCTGAGGCTGGCTGCGAACCTGGATCCTCCTGTCTCAGCCTCCCAAGTACTGGGATGACAAGCGTGCACCAGCACGCCTGGCTTTCCCCACTGTTTTAAAAAACTGTGAAGGTTATTTTTTTACAATTCACTATGCTGTGTACTCACCTTAACCTTTCCAGTATAAACTGGGTAGGCTTTTCTGGGGTTCTGATTTGCTTTCTGCATTCTTTTGTAAGTTTCACTCAGAGGAAATGCGGCACCAGGCCTTGAGCTTGTAAGTAAGCACTCTGTGTGCGTCAAACACCGAACTTCCTCAGTAGGGGAAGAGATGTCCGTTTGTATGTCTGCCTTTGGAAACAGAGAACTTCTCAGATCCAGCCCTCTGGGTGACTGCGTGTGGCCGGGACCCACTGGGAGGGGAGGGGGGGCCTTGGGGGCCGTCCTGGGGCTGGCACCCAGGCCATCATGTCTGCTGAGCAAGCACTCTGCCACTGAGCTGCACCCGGCCGTTATTCCTGGCTGCATTTCAATGGTACCTTCCTGTGTTTAGATCCTTGAATAGGAATGAGGGTGTGACCCAGGCGTAGAGTGTTTGCCTCGCATTTTTGAGGCCCTGGGTCCCCAGCATGGCAAAAAAAAAAAAAAA
>PVJS01053805.1:0-13171 GCA_004027185.1 Glis glis
TCAGAGAACAGAAGGAAAGAACAAAAAGAAAGGAAAACACATTAGAAAATACACTGGCTAGCTCATTTGGATTTTTATTTCTAAAGTGTTCAAATAGCCTAGTATTTTTTTAGTCTCCGTTAAGAGACATTAAAATGTTATAGCAAATGGTACCCTTCAGAAGATAAGTTATTACAGGTGAACTTAAAATACCACAATTATTACTAGCTTAACCAGAGCTCTGATCTGTGAGCATGTGCCTGATGATGTCTTTCTAATTCCACCAGAAGGGCCTAGAGCAAAGTTTCTTCTACTGCTGGGTCTGCTTTATTGAATTTCCTGCCTATCCTAATTCTATATATTTCCAATTAGCTGACCTTCAAAGCTGATGTTAGTAGAAAGGAATTGTTTTCTGACAAGCTAACATTTTAAAGCTAATGGTTTTTTAATAAGCAATTGAGTTTGCAGCATTCAGCTCTTGTTATGTTTTTACTGGTTTGTGCTTTAATTTGGTCTGTGTGTTTTGGCATGACTCCATAGCAGGTGCAATTTTAAAAATGGAATCAATAAGATTCACTGTGATGTATGATAGGAGCATTCGAAGCTTAGCTTTCAAAACAAAATACCACAGGCCTACAAAGTAAATGTGTTGATTCCTTAGGGCTTTCCCTCCAGGAGCCTTTTGAAATCTTATTCACACTTCCCCAAAGCTCAAATCTACCTTCTCCTTAACAGCTCTTACTCAGACCCATGAGCTCATCTCTTCCTTTTTAAAAAGAGATTATGTACATCCAGCAGGAGAATATTAGTACAGCTTGTTTTCGTCTCTAAAATCTCTTTCTAACATTTTCTAACAGTACTGCTAATTAATAGGGAGTGATAAATCTTAGTTAAATGACTGGTTGAATGAACTTTTCCTCTCTTCGTTTTTCTCTGACTCACAGGAAGAGAAACTCCTTTCCAAGTCTAAAACCTGTCAATGATATAGAATTTATCTGATTCTATGCCCTCCTGTCTTCTTCAAGGCCTTGCTTGACTGTGTATTTCTTCCTCGTCTAAGTGTCTTTGGTCTTAATTTTTCCATCATCCACCTAATGGCTCTCTATAAACAGAGACGGATGTCTCAATTTTGTTAAATATTCTGAGGGAGAAAGAGTGGGGATTAGGAAAGGGCACACGTGGGAGGATACTAGGTTGGGTGGCAATGGTCTATTGTTTAACATCTGGGTAGCAGAGATAAAGCCATATACTTATTTTGTATGCATTTGATATCTGGGTTTTATTTTTTAATACATTTATGTTTATACTTTTATTAGGGTATTGCAATTATACATCATAGTGAGGTTGAAGGTGATACAAACATACATGCACACAGCTCTTGGTGTATTTCATTTCTGCATCCCATCCAGCTACCCCATCCTCCCTCCCCATACATGCTAGCGAAACCAGTAGTAATATATTTATATATTGCCAAACCATTATTTGAACTGTTTCCTTCCTCAGTCCTCCTTTTCCCCCTCCCCACCACCCTCCTCCAGTCCCCTTCCTCTGTTCTACTGCTGTCTACCCACATTTACCCAAAGTCCCTTATATCTCCTGTTTTCTCTCTAGCTTCCACATATTTATTTTAAATAAATAAATGTATTTTAAACAAAAAGAAAAGAGATGAAAACACTTCACAGTCGAGATGATTAGAAATATTAGTTTTAAAAATCAGGTGATTTCCAATGCTTTGTTTTCAACAAAATTTCATAACTGGCAGCTGTCAAATATTTAATATGGGATATGTGACTTACAAAGTGTTCAAAGAATAGAGTGAAATTGTTGCAAAAGAAAAGAGAAAACCTCCTTACTGTCCTATATACTTATTTATGGGAACAAAATTTCTTTGGCACTTCCATCCATTAAAAAAAAAATCAAAATTAGCCGGGCGTGGTGGCGCACGCTTGTAATCCCAGTACTTGGGAGGTTGAGATAGGATGGCAGGTTTGCAGCCAGTCTCAGCTACTTAGTGAGGCCCTCCACAACTTAGTGAGACCCTGTTTCAAAATAAATAAAATAGGGCTGGGGATGTAGCTCAGAGGTAGAATGCCCCTGGATTCAATCCCCAGTACCAAAAAAAATAAAAATTGAGTTGATAATGAGCCTTGTCTCATTCTAGCAATTAGTAATAATCATCTATGTTTACAAGAGTAAATGGGAGGGGGACAGAAACAGTTCCATGCATCTCAGTGAAATGCATTTCCAATAAATGCTAACACTTTCTTTAAGCAATCATTTCCCCCAAAGTTTCCATATGTTATTTTCAATCAATTGTATGCTGCTATTTATTGCAGTGCTAACACAGCTCAGAAGAAATTTACAACTTATGGATACTTGAAGGTACACAAAGATCTAACGGCTATATATATTTTTTCCTGTGATTAATAATAAGGTGATCCTTAAAAAGGCTTTTAAGCTTTAGAAAACAATTGCCTGTCATGGATGAATTTTACAAATGTAATGCAGAAGAGGGGAGAAGCAAGTCACAAAGAAAACATACCATATGATATGCATTTTTATATTTTGGCGCCCTTGTTATTTCTTATTTTGAAACAGGGTCTCACTAAGTTGCTGAGGGCCTCACTAAAGTTGCCCAGGCTAGCTTCAAACCTGCGATCCTCCTGTCTCAGCCTCCCAAGTACTGGGCTTACAGGAGTGCACCACTGTGCCAGGTTCCTTATAATATTCTTTATATATTAAACTCAAACAAGCAAAAGCAATTGATATCAAGGAGCAGGAAACTTTCTCTTCAAAGGACCACATAATATTATACCTTGTGGGCCACATGGTACCTCTCTCAACAATTCAACTTCAGCTGTTGCTCATGTGAAACAGATAGAGAAAACACACAAATGAAGGCATATTGTTCCAATAAAACTATTTACAAAAAAATGTTGGCAAAACAGATTTGGCCCAGGAACTATAGTTTGGTGATCCCTGATGTATATTGTATAGGGTTCATGTGGCACTACACAGAAGCTTTGATTATTATTTGGGGGAGAGGCAGAGTTATAATTGGCCAGGGATACGGGAAGAGAGTCTAGGGAAATGTTTCATTTCTTGATCTCAGTTGGTTACTACATGATTGTACACTATAAAAGCATTTATTAAACTTTAACATATGTCTTATGTTCTTTTGGGGTATTATATTTTAAAATAAAGTTCTTAAATTATTATTCTATTTTATTAAATGGCATTGTAAAACTTTTTATTAATTTACTTTTATGCCAATAATGAACAAAATACTCCTTGCTTTGCACACTCAACAAAATACATTGCTAGATTTACCTCAAAAACTCAATTCTAGAAATCTATCTCAAGAAATTAATTGCTCAAGGGAAAAACTATATATATTCAAGGAAATTTACCCTTATGCTTACATGCATTTGCAAAATCCTGGATACAATCTAAATAGCCACTACTAAAAGATTTGTGAAATAAATTATGGAACACTATGCTGCCATTAAAAATGATAATATAAATCTATATGTATTGATATGTGGACCATATCATTAAATGAAAATAAACGTGTTATCAAATAATATGCCATGATTATTATGTATGTGATGATGTATACATGAATGTGTTTAGAAAATATTTATTTGAGTCTTATTTGTGATTAACCTACAGGATTAAACTAAAAATTGTACCTGTATTTGAATCCAGCCTGAATAGGAACTGCTTCTTCTGCAGATATTTTTTTCTTCTTCAGGTTAATATAGTCACAAGCATGATAAAGTAGCTGAACCAATAATTTTAAACAACTTCTTCCCTGCTTGGATCTTAGGAGGCAACCAGCTACTAAGATATAAAGCCCCCACTTCTGATGTGTCAGCTTTGGGGAATGGGTCCAGCGAAAGGCTGGCTCTACTCAGAATAAATGAATAGGAACCAACCTTTAAGCTGGTATAGCTGTTGTAAATGTTCTGAACCTTGGAAGTTTAGAACACACCCATATCTTTGCTAGTACTCCTCTTGATCACACTGAGATATAAAATAGGGAGGGTGGATAACAGCATCTGTTTTGGTCAGTTTTCATATTGCTGTGATCAAAATACATGAAACACAAAACTTAGAGGAAGACAGATTTATTTGGGGGCTCACAGAGGTTTCAGTTCATGTTAGGCCACCTCTGAAGAGATCGGGGGAGGAGAGAGAGAGAAAGAGAGGAGCCCATGGACATATATAGTTCCCCAAGACCACGTACCCAATGACCTGCCTCCTCCAGCCATACCCCACCTGCCCATGTTACCACCCGATACAGCCATTCAAATTATTAATCTTTTAGTGGATTTATTCACTGATGAGATTAAAATCTTCATGATTCAATTATTTCACCTCTGAACATTTTTACATTGCCAATATATGAGATTTTCCAGGGGACATTCTATATCCAAATCATAATAGTATCTATATAACTTAGCCATAATCCAGAGGGAGCCACTTACTTTGTATTGACAATAATTAGCTTTCATCCCCTTGGCAAGAATTTCCAATTCATAAATCTTCTATCAAGGGCTAATGAGGAGGAGGAAAGAGTTGGCAATATTATATAATTGGTGTCATTTTATTTTTTCTCTTTTTGCCATTTGGTTAGTCAGCTCTTCATTGCTGTGACCAAAACCTGACACAAACAATTTGAAGGAGGAAAGGTTTATTTTGGTTCACAGTTTCAGAGGTCCATGATCACTGGTTCCCTTGTTCTTTGGCTGAGGTGAGGCAGAACATCATGGGAGAAATGTATGGTACAGGAAAGTTGCTCAGCTCATGGCAGGTAGAAAGCAGACACACACACACACACACACAGGAGAGAGAGAGAGAGAGAGGCAGAGACAAGATATAGTCCCCAAGGGCTTGCCCCAGTGACCAACTTCTTTCAAGTAGGTCCCATCTCCCAGTAGTCTATTCAGCCGTTAATGGATTAATCCACAGATAAGGTCAGAGCCCTCATGATCCAATCACTTCCCAAAAGCTCCACCTCTGGGCACATGAGACTGGGAGGACACTCCAGATCCAAACTATGACATTCTTCCCCTAGGAGCCCAGAAGCTCATACCCATCTCGCAATGCAAAATGTATTCTTTCAATCTTCAAAAGTCCCCATAGTCTTAACAGTTTCATTATTGCTCAAAAGTCCATGTCCAAAGAATCCTCTGTCCCTATAGCCTTTCCCACATGGCCTCTCTCTGGCTGTCTCTTCATTCTGCTTACAGTTTCTTCAGCAGATGCCTCACATTCCTGGGATCTCTGTCTTTTTGGTTTGCCATTGGAACTTCAGCTTCACTTTCACAACTTCACATCAGAATCATCCATTATGATGTGCTTATAGCATTCTAGGGCTTCTCCAGCCTGCATCCATCTTCAAAATTTTTTGAACCCCTTCCTCAACCCAGTTCCAAAGGCTTCTCAACCCCCTGGTCAGGTATAGTCATAGAAATGACCCCACTTCTGCTCATGACAACCAGGAAGCAGAGAAAGAGAAAGGGGCAGGATAGTATATACTTCCCAAAGACACACATCAATGACCCACTACCTCTAACTAGGTCCCACCAACTAGTAGTGCATTCAGTCATCCATAAATTAATCCCCATAAATTAAATGTCCCCCATGAGACTTTGGGGAACATTCAAGATCTAAACCATAGCAGCCATATATATAACAAATGGGTTTTTTTCTCTCATTTTTCATGTTAAGACATGAACCATAGGGATATGGTATGGAGAAATAAAATAAAGTTATAAATACCTATAAGTATGTTTACCAAAACAATAATGCTGCTCATTGTTCTATACTATTGTACTTTATGTGGTTTTTTACTTTGTTCGTTATACTTTTATATTTTTAATTTTACAATAAGCATGTACAAATTTCACAAAAAGTATGTATTAAAACTATGTTTAAAACTACTCTCCCTTGAAAATATCACCTCCTAAAGCTTATCTCCTTTTCCTCATTATGGACTTATCACTTTTCCAATAAAAATTCTACTCCTATCAATCCACTAAAAATGTTCACTCCAAAGACAACATTTATCATTACAAAATCCTTGGCCTAAATTTCCTTTGAAAGCTCACTCCAGCATTCAATATTATCTATGCAAAATATCTCCCTTGGCTATTCATTTCCTTGTTTTTCCCCTAACTTTGTGCATGAATTTTATCTCTTTTTTTAATTGACTCTACTTTCTTTGCTGACTATGAAAAGTAACCACTGACCTCAATTCTTAAGATACTGCTCCTATCTATGTCTTTTGGAGTCTTTGCATAGTGGATAAAGACTGTCCAGCTTGCATTCACCATTCTCAGTGTTCCCTGACCTTTGGCTGTACCTCCACAATTGCCATTTCCACTGGGATATCTTGACACCACCTGAAACCTAACATGTCTGAAACTACATCTATTGCTCCAAGACAGTTTCCCCTCTAGACCTTTCTCTTTCTGACCACAGAACTAGGTCATAGTTTCATCGTGTTTGCAATAGCCTTTGGCCAAAAAACAGAGAAGTTACAAAGTGATCTTAAGCTACACTAGAGTGATCAAAACAAAACAAGCAGTGATTCTGGATACAAGAATATTTGTTGTTTTAGAGATGATTTCATAAAAGAAATAAGGCTGATATATCATCATGTCACTTTAAGTGTAGCCATAAAAGTAAATTTGGTTCCAACTTTGGAGTCAGTCCCTGAAGATAAATGTGCTCATTACCAATATTAACACTTTATACTCCAAATCATTTGGTTTAAGAACCATGTAGAGGTATGTTTCTTTTTTAGCCCTCATATTTTCAGTCATTCACCAACTCTTATCAAGCCTTTTTAAATCTTTCTTTGTCCACTGCTTTGCTTCATTTAAATTCTGACAACATTTTTAATTTGGGTGCTGTTCATTTTAAGATGTTACAACATTCAAGGTCTTAACTGACACACTTTGACTTTGTTGTCTCCCACATTCTGCTCCCACTTTCACAAATGTAACCTGCTTTAAAAATTATCTTTGTCACTTGAGGCCTACAAGATAGAGTCCATATACCTGAGTGTTAAGCCCTAGAAAATTATATCTAAAACAGCCTTTGCAATCTAATCTACCACTATATTCCTTTACAAATGATTTATGATCAGCTTTTGATAAGTGCTATGTATGAAGGATATAAAAATAATGCATGAATAGAAAAAAATCTGGGAAGCAGATGGGGTGGGATCTACTGAGTTCAGAAAAAGAGGATAGTGCCTAGTACCAATATTTAGAGGATTAATAAAGTAGGAGCCAATAAAGGTGAGTGAGAAGTAATTCAGTAACATAAAATTAAAACCAGGTTAAATATTCTGTTACAAAAGACAAGGGAAGAAAATGTTCAAACAAAAAAAGGGTGGCCAATTGTGTAAGATAAAGACTGATAAAGTCATTAAGTTGAAAATATGAACATGGATGATGACCTTGAAAAAGGCAAGATCAGTGTAGTGACAGATTCATGTCTGGAGTGGCTTAAAGAGAGATAAGAATGCTAAAAAGAAACCGAGTATTGACAACTCCTATAAGTGGTTTTACAGTGAGAAGAGAAATTGGATTATAGATGAAGAGAGATGGAGTGTAAAGGAAGTGTTTTTATTATTTTGTTTCTTAAATGGAACCTATTTCAGTGTATTTGGGCACTAATAGAAATGATCCAATAGGGAAGAAGAAAATAATGTAAATGAAAGATGTTATAAATGAAAGAGAATAACATTGGGGTAAGGGAAAGACTGGCATCCAGTGTTATTGTGGAGGGATTATCCTTTGATGGGGACAGGGACACTTGTTTAGTTGTAAGAAAATAGAGAAGGTATGCAAGCATGAGGCTTGGATTCACACTCAAAATATGGACTAGGCTCCTTTCCATGCCTTCTCCCATTTTCTTAATGAGGGATTACTCTGAATGCCAGTACAGTATAGATGAGTAGATAAAGTTTATGAAGAAAGTATGAAAATAATATCTCAGAGAATGGAAAAGTGAACTTGCTATACAGAAACAGTTAAAATTCCAGGGAGTATTGAAGCTTAATTTGCATTTTGTGACCATTAGTTTAAAGTGAAATTCGCTTTAGTTTAAAGTGAAATCAGGGTGTCTGATAGTTTGGTTTTCTCATGAAGAAGGGGTAATTAATGCACAGGGCAGTAATAGGACTCAACCTTATGTTTTCTGACTATAAGACCAATGTTCTTTCTACTAAACTATATTTTCTAATGGTATTCTTTGCCATATTTTCCTCTAGAAAAGTCACAGCTAAGTTTATAATTAAATATTTTCCTTAAATTAAAAAATATATTTCTATGTGGAAGGTGTGCAATAATACCTGTGGGAAGAAATTGAAGAGGCTTCCAACATGCAGCCATCAGATACTGTATGCCAACCAGCATACATTTCCTCCTGTAAATATTGCAAAATGTCCATATGCTCATGCTGCAAAAGCCCTCTTGGAGCCTTGTAATCAGGCCAGTGGACCATATTGTTATGTACAATCTAACCTCTTTCATTCTTGGCCCCCAACAAAGGACAGCAGGCTGATAGAACTAGAGCTAATTAGCACCCTGTTCATCTTGCCTTATGCTTAGAATGCCTAAAGGAAGCTTCTTTTTTTCTGGCTGATGATAAAACAGAATCAGTCTCTTCTCTCTGATCTGAGTCATTTATCAATCATGATTCTGTAGGCACACTGAGAAGCAAGGAAAATACACACACACACACACACACACACACACACACACATATTTCTATTTTTAAAATGTTTTTATGTGTGTATGAATTTGTGTATGTGTGGGGTTTTCACAATATAATGAGAAGAAAAGTGGAGAGGTTGAGAGAGAAGACTGGAAACTGGCTATAGGTATTCCTGTAGAGACAGAATGGCATAATGTTAAAGGCAGGGATTCTAAAATCAAACTACCTGGGTGAAACTGAATCTCTGGTACTTATTAGCTGTGTGACTTTGTGCAAGTTACTTGCCTTTTCTGAACCTCAGTTACCTTATTTGTAAAAGAGAAACAATAACAGTACCTACATTAAAAGATTTCCGAGAGGATTAAATGAGTTACTTGCAAGTCTACCATTTACCGTCTGGTATTGTGGGGACATCATTTAAACCCATTAGGTTCAATTTCCTTGTCTGTAACACTTACCTCCAAGTCCTCTGGCTTTGCAAATATTTTTCTATCACAAGATTGTACATTTTCTGATATTCTGGCAATATGGTTTGCAAGATTCATGGGTAAATAAATATTGTATTAGTTATAGACTTTCCTCAAAATTCTATTTCCTATGCCTGTGTTATCATTAGTAGCCTCATAAATCTATAATCATTGATATTTGAATCAAGTATGCCATATGTGAATCTGAAAAGTAAATATGTCTTCCTAAGAATAGATCTACATTCATATTCAAGTTGGCCTGCTTTCCTTGAAGCTTTATCAATGGAATGCAAAAAGGTATGCAACTGGGTAAGCTTAGTCAGTATAATGTATCGCATAGAATCCATTTCTCACTTACAAAACTGAGAACTGTCACTACCCAGAGACAGTGCTTAGTCTCCCTGTCTCATGTCTTTCTGATTCTTGCTCTCTTAAGAAGCTTTGTTATAAAATGGCCAATAAATATATGAAAAATGTTCAACATCATTAGCAATTAGGGAGATGCAAATCAAAACTATACTGAGATTCCATCTAATTCCATCATCAAGAATAAGTAATGTAGCAGATGTGGGGAGATAAGAAATAGGAATACACTGTTGCTGGGATTAAAATTAGTACAACCACTGTGGAGATCAGTATGAAAGTTCCTCAAAACACTAGAAATGAAGCCAGGCATGGTGGAACACACTTGTAATCCCAGTACTTGGGGGGCTGAGACAGGAGGATCGCAGGTTCGTGGCCAACCTCAGCAACTTGTGAGGCCCTCTGCAATTTAGTGAGACACTGTTTCAAAATTTAAAAAATGTCTGGCTAGGGGTGTAACTCAGAGGTAGAATGATCCTGGGTTCAATCCCCAGTACCACACACACAAAAAAAGACTAGAAATGGATTCACCATATGACCTAGCTATACCACTCCTCGAAATCTTTCCAAAAGAATTGAAGTCAGAATACTATAATGATACATGCATATTCATGTTTATAGCAGCACAATTCACAATAACCAGATTATGGAATCAACCCAGGATTTTGTCAACAGATGAATGGATAATGAAAATGTGGTATATACACACAATGGAATTTCACTCAGTCATAAAGAAGAACAAAATTATGTCAACTTACAGGAAAATGGATGGAACTAGAGAATATTATGCTAAGTGAGATAACCAGTCTCAAAATGTCAAGGAACTTATGTTTTCTCTCATATGAGGAAGCTAGAGAGAAAATAGGCAACACAAAAGGATTTTAGATAATCAAGAGAGTGACCAGTAGAATAGTGGAAGGGAATAAGGGAAGAGAAATGGGGAGGGTAAAAGGAAGAACTGATGAAAGAAACAGTTCAAATGATGCTATGCCCATGTATGAAGGTACCACTATCCATCTCACTATTATGTGTAGGGTACTGGTGGGTACTAGGGTGGGTCCTGAAGGGAAACACACCAACACCTGTGTGCATGTTTGTATGGCCTTGAACCTCACTATGATGTATAATTACAGTGCACCAATAAAAATATTTTTAGAAATAAACTTTGTGTTAGTTCTATAAAGGCAGGCCTTTGTCTTCATCATTGTATTCTTGTACCCAGAATAAAGTATGGCACTAAATAGGTCTCAAAAATGTGTGAAAAGTGAGAGAATGGGTGAATAAATGGCCCATTAACCATTCGTCTTATCATTCAACTACTTGAACATCAGTTCCCATAATCCAAAGCCTTTTGGGCAAGGCTATAATAAATATTTATTCTGACACAATAGAGAAAGGTGTAATACAAATATATTTGTGTAATTAATTCCTGGGCAATATTTAGAAGGCTCACAAGAAGTTCTTGATTATTTATAAGCCTAGATGACAATCTTTGCCTATAGTATAAAATGTTGCTTCTTAGGTAAATTTGGCACCACCACTCACTTTACACACACACACACACACACACACACACACACACACACACACAATCTCTTTCTGCAATAAAGGCTGTTCTTCAGCAGTGATAAAAAAGACACATTCAAAATGCAAAGAGAGAAAGCAAAACAACAAAATGCTGTTTCATATTTAAGGCCCTGGGCTTTTGTGTTCCATATGGTTACTGAGCTTGCAACATAGCAAGTACAGAATCCAAAAGATCGTTTTATCCCTCCATTTTGTGATTTGTGCAGTCAGGCATGTTAGAAAGAATAAGTAACCAGAACAAAGAGCTCACCGGCAAACAGATAGCAATTTGTAATCAGCGAAGAGAATACTTTCCTCAGGCTCTAAGATTGTTATTTTTCTTTTTTCTTTTTTAAATCCCATACTGCAGGGCAGAACAAACACAATTGCATAGCACCCAATTACAACCAAATGAAAGCACCGGGAAATAATACTTTGAAATTTGGTTAGAAAAAAAGGGTCAACATAGAAAAAATAATAATAATGGGTTTAACTCCACAAAAATAATTTGTATATAAAAATCTGGCTGATATTTTAATACACATTTGTAGTTTACCTACAGTCTCATAAATACCCAGGAGCTATTAATGTATATTGTTTGAGGAATTCTGAGGCATTAATCTCCGAAAGATAGTGTGACCTACCAAAAATCATTTACTAGATTGGTTTGTATTATAGAGAAGCAAAATATAAAGAAAGGAGATGTAATAGAGTCAGAGTAAAAAGGATGCTAGACTAGTAATACAGCCTCAAGCAAGAGTCTAATCTCAGGAGTCTAATTTCAAACTAGAGTAAGGTAATTTTCCTTCACTATGCATTCTATTCCCCGTGAATAAACTGGGGGTGACGAAAGGGAATGTGCATTCTATCAGGTCCCTTTCAGCTCTAACATTACTTTTAAAGTATTTCACATTTCCATAGCATGTCATAGTTTACAAAAAGCTCCATACATAGTACACCATTTGATCTTCACGATAACCCTGTAGGGTAAGAGTGGGTGCCCCCATTTACGGATAAGGAAGTCAAAACACAGAAAAATTAGCAAATTTCCCCAAAACGGTCCTACTGGAATGTTGCAAGTTCAAGTCTTCTCACATCAAACTCAATGATGTTTCAATGATAGCACATTAATTTGATGCTTATTCATTACCCTAATGTACATAGTTATCTCTCAAAGTTTAAATTGTCACATGACCCATGTGACAGTTTTAGGTTTAAATCAGTAAAGAATTTCAATCAGACAGGAAATTACTTGTTCTGAAAAAATATTACTGATAAAAAATTACTTGTTCTGATAAAAAATAAGGTTTAGGGAGATATTGATCAAATGATACAAAATTTCAGTTAGACAGGAGGAATAAGCACAAGCAATCTATTTTACACCATAATGACTATATTTAACAATTATTATATTCCTTAAAATTGCTAAGACAGCAGATTTCAAGTTTTCTCACTACAAAAAAAATAAGACTGTGAAGTAAGGTAGATGCTTAATAGCTTCATTTAACCTTCCCATGATGTGTACATATTTTAAAACATGTTCTATGCAGTTTTTATTTGTAGATTAAAATAAATAAATGAATGAATGTTTAGCAAATAAGAAAGCAAAATAAAATGCAGTTTGACTATAAGCTCCAATGTTTTCATATTATTCTTTCAAAGTCCTCTAGCAAAAGACCACCAGGAACACATTGTCATTGAACAAGTTGGGTTTATTCTCAGTACAGTGAGAGTATGTATACCACAGGGAACTGTGGAGTATGTAAGAAGATAATAGAAAAGACTTATAGTATTTGAGTTTGTATTAGGTGATTTTGAGGAAGTTTTACAAAGGCAGAGTTTTGCTCTGCATTGAATGCTGACAGGAAGTGAAGGTGACATGATGAAAGGGTAAAAATGCATCTCATCCATTTTGAGGTAATCTAAAGCAAGGGTAAAGCTGTAATCAGCAAGGATGCAGTCACTTATATTAGTGAGAAAAGGGGGATATTTGTTCATTTTTGTGACTTGTTCAATGTTTATATTCCATCTATGTTCAGACATGACTTCAGAATGGCTTG
>PVJS01053806.1:0-13161 GCA_004027185.1 Glis glis
TATACCATATATACACAATATATATATACTATATATACTATATATGTACTATATATATATATATATATATATAGTACTATATATATATATATATATATATATACACAATATATACCATACACACACACACACACACACACACACACACACACACACTGATGAACACTTGGGTTGCTTCTGGATTTTAGCTATTGTGAGTAATGCTGCTAAGCTCATTTCTTTTCAGCACTGAATAATATTCCATTGTCTGAACTTACCACCATTCATTTACCCACTAACCCACTGAGGGGCATCTTTTTACTTCCAAGTTTTAGGAAGCATGGATAAAGCTGCTATAAACATCTGTGTTCAGGTTTTTGTGTGGACATAAGTATTCAACTCATTTGGGCAAACAGCAAGGAGCACAAGTAAGAATACATTTACTTTTGTAAGACCCTGTCGCACTGTCTTCCTAAGTGGCCATGCCATCTTGCGCCCACCAGCAGTGGGTGAGGGCTCCTGTCGCTCCACGTCCTCACCAGCACGCGGTATTCTTGTCATTTTGGATTTAGGCCTCTCTAGCAGGTGTGTTGTGATGCCTCATTTTCGTTTGCAATTCCCCGATGACACATGATGTTGGTCGTCTCGTCATATACCTCTCTGCCGTCTATATATCTTCTTCGGTGAAGTATCTGCTGAGGACTTTTGCTACTTTTTAACAGGGTGGCTTGTTTCTTATTGTTGAGTTTTATGAGTTCTTCGTATATTTTGGATAATGGTCCTTTATCAGATAAATCCCAGACCCCTTGTTGTGACGCACGGATGGATTTGTCTGTACTCCTGCCCATAGCACACTGCTTGATTGCTGTGGCTTCATCGTGAGTCTTAAAGCCAGGTGGTATCGCTCTTCCAGCTTTGCTCTTCTTCAATATTGTGTT
The DNA here is from genome assembly GCA_004027185.1 of Glis glis. Lineage (NCBI taxonomy): Eukaryota > Metazoa > Chordata > Mammalia > Rodentia > Gliridae > Glis > Glis glis. The sequence continues at coordinate 918 of PVJS01053806.1, forward strand.
AGCTACTCTGGTTCATTTGTTTTGTTTTGTTTATTATTATTTGTTCATGTAAACTTAGAATCGGTTTGTTGATAGCAACAAAACAACTTGTGGAATTTTGAGTGGTGTTCATGGGATCTATAGATCAAGTTGGGAAAAAAATGACACCTGGAGGATATTGAGCCCTCCCATCCTGTGTGTGTGTGTGTGTGTGTGTGTGTGTGTGTGTGTGTGTGATGAAGAGTTGGCTCACATGACTGTGGAGGTTGACAAGTCCCCAGATCTGCATGGGTGAGCTGGGCAGGACAAGGCCGGTGTCCTGCTCAAGGAGTCAGGCTGCCCAATTCCCCTGTCACTTAGCATCCAGGTCTACTTTGTGCTGCTACAACAAAATACCTGAGACTGGACAAGGGACAGTTGAAAAAAAAATCCAGAAATTCATTTTCTTTCCATTCTTGAGGCTGGAAAGCCCAAGATTTAGATGCCATATCTAGGCTCAGTTGTCTGGTGAGGACTGACTCCTCCTAAAGAGAGGAAGACTGTGTCCCCACGTGGCAGCATGAAGGCTCTTTAATAAGGACCTTAACCCTCCTCGTGAGAGAGGAGCCCTCATGGCCTGTCACCTCTTAATACCCTCACATTGGCCATTAAGTTTCAGCACCTGGGTTCTGGAGGGGACACATTCAAGCCGTAGCATTTGGGATTTTGATGTGCGCAGGTCTTTGACTGGAGGAAGCCCACCCTCACCAGGATCCCACCCACTTTACTCAGTCTACCCATTCACATGTTACCCTCGCCCCAACCACCTCCCCACACAAACCCCAGAATGAGGTCTGCCCAATGCCGGGCACCCCACGGTCCCAGCAAGTGGACACACAAACCTGACCATCTCTCCAGGATTCCTCACTCCTGGGGCAGATGTTTTTGTGATGCCTCCCTTTCTGTACAACAAGGTTATTTTCAATGATAATGATGAAATAAAATAAAAAATAAGAACAGTCAGAAAAGAAACAGACAGTGAAACTTTTAGTGAATTTGGTATATATAACCATGCCGGTAAACAAGCAAACATTGCAAAAAAAAAAGCAAAAAAAAAAACCAAACAAACAAACCCAAAACACCAAAACAATGAGTCAACACTGTTTAATCACATTAATGAGTATTTTGAAAAAAAGATTAGAAGGATATGAAGAAACCTCTGAAAGCGACCTGTCAACATTCAGAGCAGGCTTTGCACGGGGAACAGCAGTGTCAGCAGTAACCCAGTTTCTGTGTCCTGCCCTTGTTCTTACAGTCACTGTACTGTCTATCATTCATTCATCTATTGTTTAGGCACAGGGACATCTAGCACTGCAGGACTGGAGCCTCGGACTGCATGCAAAGAGAACTAGGGACTCTGATCTTTGCTCTCAAAATGAATGTGTCACTGAATCCACAGGTATTGGGGGCAGGCAGACTATGTGGATGTTCTCAGATTAACATCCATGCAAACTCAAGGCTTTCTATAGACGGAGGAATACCAGCGTGCAGATCTGACATCTGCACATCCTGCTTCTCAAACCTCTCCAGTGACCACAGCAACTGCTCAAAGCTCAGATCACCGGGAACTTCCTCCGAGCCCAGTGTTTTATCACTGCGGGGGCTTAGGGTTGGTTTTAGGTTTGTTTTTTAAATTCGCTACAGGCCATTCATCCCCTTACTGCCTGCTCCCTGGAAGGACAGCACCATTGCCCTCGCCCTTGGCAAGCTGACAGGGAGATGTTTCCAAGGGAGTTGTTGCTGGAGGGTGGGGACCTTGTGGCTGAGTCCTGCTGTGACCAGGAAGTTTCTAGGTGCGACAGGTGGAGGCAGGACAGAGCCCAGCCTCCTGGGAACTCCTGAGTTGGTTCCTATTTGGCTGCAGCTCCTGAGAGCCATCAGGGTTCCAAGCATCACCTGTGTCCCCGTGCCTGGCCCTATGGAGAGCTGGGCACTGAACGCTTGGTCCTCGGGGTGGCTGTTTGCCTGGGTGGCTGAGCCCCCCCACTGGGGAGTTGGTCTCTTGCTCTGTGGGATCCCTGTCTCGCTCCCCCTTCTCTTTCCATCCCCTTTCCTCTCAGCAGTACAGTCTGTGAAGGCAGCTGTTCTAATTAAAAATCTCATAAATACCAGGAGATAAGGATCCAGGGGTTTTGTTTTTTATTTCTGCAGAGACTCCCCGGAGAGTCTTTTCGGTAGGAAAGGTCCCCTTGGAGCTGAGATTTCTCTCCTAGACTTCAAAAGCGAGTCTTCCTAAGAACATGACATCTGTTTCAACTGAACTTGAATGGTGAGGCGGGCGTGTCCCACGAGAGAAGGAAGGCACGGGGACCAGGCGCAGAGTCTGCTCTCTGTCCCTGAGGGAAGCTCCCTGGGCTCGTTCCTGCATCCTGCAGTGTCCAGGGCTGGGCAGTGGCCTCAGTAAATGCGGACGGCATGGTAGCAGAGGGGCAGGCCAGAGGCCAGGCTTTAGGCTGTCTACTGTCCAAATAGCATCTGGGCCCAAGGAGCTCAGAGGCCACGCAGCCAGGACAGGCAGCGAGGAGACCTGGCGGCCAGCAGGCTGCTCCCACCTGGGAGGTCCCTGCAGCCCTTAGAAACCACCTTCCAGCTGGGCATTTGCCAGCCTTGGTGTTTGTACACACAGAGCCTCCTCCCTCCTCCCTTCTTCCCTTCCTTTCTTCTCTTCTCCTCCCTCATCCATTCACTGAACATTCATTGGCACACAGAGATTAAAAACTCCCAAACCACCATCTCAAAGCGCTCGCAGTGTGAGAGATGCCAGGTTACGCTCACAAGATAAGAAGAGCCGAGAGCAAGGTGGTGGCCCTGCGTGTGGCTGCTATTGTTCAAGCAATAAAAACACAATCCAGAGAGCTTGGGAAATGGAGGCAGAGACCATCCAGGTCCCCTCCCAGACAAGAGGCCCCTGGCTTCCTGCCTTTGTTAGTTGGAGCTGACATCAGCCTGCCGCTCGCTCGGTGGGCTTCCTGCTTTTCTTTGCTCCCGTCTCTTGCTGACGGCGTGGGCTTCCTTCCTGGGCATCGCAGGGCCAGAGGCCCCCGCTGGCTGGTGGACATGCAGCTGGCTTTCTGTGGCCACTGTGACCCGTGTGCCTCCAGGGGGCAGTTTCTAGATCTAGCGAGCAAAAATCACAGACGTTCATCTACACTGGAACTTCAGACAGTGAATACATTTTTAGTGCAAGCCTGTCCCGTGCAATGCTTATTCCAAGTATTATTTGGGACATCAGCTGCAGGGTTGTTGTTTATCTGAAATTTAAACTTAACCAGGCATCCTGTGTTTTATCTGGCAGTCCTCCCTACGCCTAGAGTATCTTTTTGCATGTGTGTGCGAGTCTGCTCTCTGTTTCTATAACAAATACCAGAGACAATCAACTTACAAAGAGAAAAGGTTTACTTTGGCTCACAGTTTTACAGGTTTCCGTCCATGTATGGTGGCTGTGTTGTTTGGGGCTTGTAGTGGCACATCATGGCAGGGGCATGTGGCAGGAAAAATACCCCCAGTGACCTGAAGACTTTCCACCAGGCCTCACCTCTTAAAGTTCCCACCATCTGCCAGGAGCAGTGGTGCACGCCTGTCATCCCAGTACTTAGGAGGCTGAGACAGGAGGATCACAGGTTTGAGGCCAGCCTCAGCAACTTAGTGAGAATCTCAGCAACTTAGTGAGACCCTGTTTCAAAATGAAAAATAGGGCTGGGGGTTTAGCTTGGAGGTAGAATGCCTCTTGGTTCATCACCCCCCCCCACACACACACACACTTTCCACCATCTCCCAGTAGTGCCAGGCTGAGCACCAGGCCTTTAACACATGGGTCTTTGGGGGACATTGCAGACCCAAACTATAGCGATGTGTGCAGCCATGGCTTCTTTGTTTAGTGATGGAGAAACCCCTCTGATGGATAGATTTTCTTTCTCTCTTTTTTTTTTTTTTTTTTTTTTTTTTGGTGGTACCGGGGATTGAACGCAGGGGCGTTCTACCTCCGCGCTATGCCCCCAGCCCTATTTTTTATGCTTTATTTTGAAACCGGGTCTCATGAAGTTGCAGAGGGCCTCACTAAGGAGAGAGAGAGAGAGAGAGAGAGAGAGAGAGAGAGAGAAAGATAAGGGAGAGAGAGCGAGAGCTGAGGCTGGCCGCGAACCCGGATCCTCCGGTCTCCGCCTCCCAAAGTACTGGGATTACAAGCGTGCGCCACCACGCCCGGCTTTTCTTTCTCATTTCATGGGGAACACTCTCCCTAACTTGAGTCTCTGTCTCTCCACCACCTCTCTCCTGACAGTTCTGATGTGCTCTCTGCAGCTCAGTGCAGGGGGAGGCCAAAGAGTCCCTGTGGTCCCCTCTAGGCACATCCATCCCTGCCTCCTTCTGGGAGCCTCTGAGGACGGCAGATGTTTGGTTTGCTGGCACGGTGGGAGGTGTGAATCAGTGCTCCCTCTGGGGGCCACGGAGCTGCTTTCTCCAGTGCCCACCAGCACTCACGAATGGAGTCGTGTTCTTGTCGCCCTGTCGGAGGGAAGGAGCCCGGGTTCGAGGATGTTGGGCAAGGGCCGCAGACCCATAAAGGATGGTAACATCATTCTCTCCATCAATGAATTTATTTTTCATTTGAAGTCAGCTTCAGGGTGATAAAAATATAAAGCTAAGTAGCAGACAGTAAAAAACAAAAAGGCTCAAAGCGACAGGAGCTGGGAAGATGCCTTGCGGTTAAATGGATTTTCTGTTTAACTGAGGGTTAAGTAGCAAACTCGTTTGATTCAGCCTCTGTAGTTGCCAATCTTTCTAAAATGTATTAGCCTGCTCTCTGGTTTTCCTGAGTGCACCATAATGACCGTAATTGCATCTCTGTGCCGGCGGAGGATGCTGCGGGGTGGTCAGGAGCACTGCTGTAAATGTCAGGCTTCATGGTGCGGCCGGTCTCTGGGCTTTGGGAGGCTGCGGGTTGGGGCATCGTGTTCTGAGTGACCCCACACACTCGCGCCATCTCACTGTCTCACCAACCATCCTGGGCCAGGGCACCGGACGGACAGGTATTAGCAAGTTGTATGGATGCGGAGACTAGGTGTGCCTGGTAAAGACTTACCCAAGTCTCCTCTGGCTGGTGAAGGAGCTGGGCCTGCAGCCAGTAAAGGCAGCCATGGTGTTGGCCCAGACCTAAACCCTGGCTCCTATTTGCTGGACCGAGACCTGGTAGTAAGCTTGATGAGCCTCAGTTTCTTTGTCTGTGAGTTGGGCGCCATAACCTTCTCTGCAGCCCTGCTGCTGGGTGAAGTGAAGTGGCACGTGAGCGTGCTGCACACCGGGGCCTCCGTGTCCTCCCAGGGACATCACACCCTCCCTAGGAACCAGACACACCCAGTCCTGGGACCCTGCCCCCTGCCCCCTGCTTCTTTGTATTTTGCCATCCTTCTTCCTGTGCCCTGGTGGCTTTGCGCTCAGATCCTGCACCCGGAATGTCTGGGTTTGAATCCTGACTCCGTCCCCGGCTCCCTGCATGTGTACAGTTCTGGGCCTCAGTTTCCCGTCTATAAAGCGGGGATCATCAGCCAGCAGTCTCTGAGGGCCTCCAGGGGGATTCACAGGAAGGGTCCATTCTGAGCCAAGGCTGTGGTGGGTTTGGCACTGCTGTTCGGGGACCTGGTGAAGATAGCTCCCTCAGCCCGGCCTCTCTGGATTTGCTCCATGTTCTGAGCACTGGGGCAGGACAGGGCTTTGGGCCTCAGCTCCCTGGGCTAGGCCTGGGCCTGCTGGGGAGGAGGAGCCAGCTTCCTGCCACTCTCTGGCTAATATTTACCCCTTCCTGTGCTCCCCTCGGCCCATTGCAAGGAGAGGCACGTATGAGGGGCTCTGGGCCTGCGTGGAAGACTTCTCAACACAGCCCCTGCCACAGGGCCCTGCCGGGTGCCGGCCCTCCAAAGGCGCCTCTGTTTGGGCCCCTCTGGCCCTTCCCCCCACAGGTCATGCATTTCTAGCATTTCAAGAGGCATTTGTTTTTGCCCATATCAAGGGATCCGGAGAACACAGAGATCTGTCTGTTTGGGACCCCTGGACCCTTGGGTGGGGGAGGACACCCTGCCAAGTAAGGCCCCCTGGTGTGGCCTCTTGGGGAGCCGGGTCAACCACACCTCGGCTCCTGTGAGCAAGTCTTCAGCTCCCTGGTGACCAGCAGCTCCTCCTGCCTGTCCTCCGCCTGGATCTGCGCTCACCCACTTCTGGACACCCCACAGGGACTGTCCCTGAGACTTTGTGGTGAGGGGGTGGAGTGGCAACTAACTAAATAATTGCTCTGGTATTTCAGGAGAGGAACAGCAGCCTGTGTGCAAAAGCCCCTGGGTCGGGCTGCTTTATTTATGCATTTATCTTTAATGGGAAGGCTGAGAGAAATTGCATGGTTTGTGAATATTTACAGGCAAATTACCACGGGGAGGAAATGAATTCATTGTCTCTCTTCTCCCACTGTTAATAGATCACACCGCGGTTCCCTGCCTCCCACAGCCTTCCCTCTTCTTTCTTGCAAATCCTATGATCTTTGTGCTAGCTCCAGAAGGGGTGGCTAAGGTGGATGTGCTGAGTCAATGCATGATGCATTTATTGAGCACCGACTGTTTGCTGAGCCCTGGTTCCAGGGCTGGGAGTACGAGCCGAGCATCATGTGCCTGGACGGGTTCTGTCTTCCAGACTCTGGGGAAGGCGCACCCAGCTCAGCAGAAGCAGTGCCACCCAACTGGGCCTTGAAGGATATTTTCCCAGGAGAAAGGCAAGCCAGGCAGAGGGGAGGGCACAGTGATCCTTGGAGGTATGAGGGGGGCGGGAAGTAATGGGGATAGTGGATGAAGCAGGAGGAGGTAGAGCTAGACATGGGGATTCATAGTCCAGATTTTTTCTGGTTTCAAGCTGAGGAAGGGCCATGAAGGGAAGGGAGAGGTTGCCCAGCTTCTTCAGTTAGTCTAGCCAGGCTGAACACATCTCCTGTTTAGTTTAGTTTTTTTTTTTTTAACCGAGGATTGAATTCAGGGACATTCTACTTCTGAGCTACACTCAAAACTCTATGTAAAAAAATTTTTTTTCTATAAAACAGGGTCTTGCTAAGTTGCTGAGTGTCTCACTAAGTTGCTGAGGCTGGCCTTGAACCTGCAATCCTCCTGTCTTAGTCTCCCAACTACTGGGATTACAGGCGTGCATCACCATGCCCAGCTCTCCTGTTTAGTTTAAGGGACTGAGCTGGCAAATCAGAGCCTCTATGGGGGGTTCTCCAGTATCTCTCCTTGCCTTGTGGCCAAGAGGAGCAAATATGAGAAAATGAGACTGTCATTCCACCCTCCCTTTCCCCAGCAGACATCACTAATCAATCATGGAACCTCTGTTAGTCCTCTCAATCCTCAGTCAAACAAGCCTGATGGGTATTGCCAATTGATACAGGTGCTCTCCAGAAGAAAGGCCAAGGGCCTTCAGGGGACAGCTGGGTCTTAGCACAGCCTTGGAAGTGACTTACGACGAGGAAGTTGCTGTCTCTGTGCCTGGGTTTCCTCGCCTGTAACATGGGGAGAGGGGCGGCTTGCTTGATTTCTGAGGAGCACTCCAGTGTTAGCCAGTTTGTCAGTCCACTCATTCATTCCTTCCATACAGGGGTATTGTGCACATACTGTACCTGGTGCTGGGGTGGGGTGCGGTGGGGACCCTGGGAGAACCCAGTGGTCCAGGCAGCTGAGACCTGGCCTCCCGAGGCTGTCAGTCCTAGGATCCAGGGTTCTTGGGACCTGGAGGGTTGAGGTCAGCTGAGACCAGGGACGGGGCTGGCTTTGTCTCTTCCACACAGGCAGCAACCAGGGTGGCCACCTGTCCAGTGGCTGGAGCACACAGGGACCACATGGGACCCCGGCCTTGGTCTCTGGGCCATGTGCCAGGTATCCTGGCAGGGCATGGTTAGACACCATCATTCCTAGCTGTGTGGTAACAGCCACAGCCTGTGCTCCGGGTCTTGTTGAGCCAAGGGAGGGGCTGGGATGCCCACAGTGGGCCTGAGAGGGCCTCTGGCCGTGTGTCCTGGGAGCTGCCCCAGCACTGACTTCGGGCTCTTCTCGGCAGGGGAGGGGACTGTATTGTGCTGGGTTTCCCCCTAGGTCTGCTGTCCCCCTTCGCCCCTTTCTCCACACCCCCAGCATGACATTGGTTCTGAGCCGCACCCATGCGTGTTGGAGGTGATTCCCTCTTGGCTGTGTTCTCAGTTTACCCCAGGTCATGTGACATAGGACCTGCCCTTTACCCTCAGGACTCTGGGGCTAGAAAGTTCCAAACTGTCTAGAAACCCCCCAGGTCAATGCTCTCGGATGTTGATCAAAGCTCTGTGCCCATCTTGTATCCCCTGAGGATCCCTCCTCTGCCTGCTGTGGGTCTGAGGCAGAGGCCGCGCCAGGCAGTGTCAGACCTGGGGAGAGCTGGTGGGGCGGGGTCAGCAGCGCCGGAGGCTGGGTGGGGGCCTCAGATCAGAGCTGTGGCTGGAATTTGTCAGCTGCATGGAGCAGGCGGAGCATATCACCGAGTCCTTGTTAGGACAGAGAATGACCTTAACTGTTTCTAGTGGGAACACACACTGCCGCACACCATGCCTTCACACTCACCTCCCCCATGCACACCTGTGCACTCCTTCCCACATCCCTGTGTACACCTGTGTACATGGCTGTGCACATCTGCACATGTACCTAACCACACACCTGCACATACCTATCCATTTACCTTTGCACACCTACCCATGTACTTCTATATACTTACACACACCTGTACATCCTGCCCCATCCCTGTGCACACTTATGCATATCTCTGCACACACCTACAGATGTATGCACACACCCGTCCATGCAAACACCTGCATAGCCCTCACACAGCTCTGTCCATATCCACCACTGCTCCCGTGTACCCACCCACAGGCCCTTTCCTGTACACTCCCTCCTTTAGACAGGTTTCCTCCTAAACATATTCCTCCCTGCCCCTCCCTACTGTATGCACCACACACACATGTGTACACCACAGCTGCGCGTGCACACCACCCCCTGCACATGTTGACCTGAGCTTTTGGATGGTCTTACGTACCTCTCAGCTCTGGATGAATACTTCTTACCTGAGACCCTCTGCCTGGATGCTGAGCCCAGCAGGGACTCCAGGGAGGGTGGGGAAGTCGAGTCAGGGAATACTCTGGGCCCAGCCCAGGGCCCTCTGAGGTGGGTGAGTTTTCTGATGCCTCCTGTTGCATGCCTCCTCTGCCCGTTCACTCATCCCTTCATCCATGCCTTTGTCCTTTGTTCAGTCCAGCACAGGTCAAGACATGGCCTTTGTCCCCCGGGGGCTTCCTTCCTGTCACAGGGCACCTGCTTCATCCCTCCCGCCTCCCTTCTCTCTCTGTGGTCCTAGGGTTTGTTAAGGAGAAAATGACATTGTATTTTTTTTTTTTTTTGGAACTGGGGCATTCTACTTCCCCAGCCCATTTTATTTTTTTTAATTTTGAAACAGGTTCTTATTAAGTTGCTGAGGATCTCACTAAGTTGCACAGGTTGGTCTAGAACCCGCAATCCTCCGGTCTCAGCCTCTCAAGTCCTGGGATTACAGGCGTGCACCACCACTCCTGGCGGACATTGTACCTTGATACTTGTTTTTGGAACCAGAAACTCTGGAACCCACTCTCTGCCACTTGCTGGCTACGTGGCCATGCCACATCATGTCATCTCCAAGCCTCAGTTTCCCCATCTGTAAAACAGGGATCATGCTACCTCTCTCCCTGGGAGAGCTTCAGGCCCTGTGGAGGGCACTGTGAACACCAACTCCCAAGTGGTGCGTCCATCAGCCAAACCCTCCTTAACCCAGGGCCATGGCCTGCCAGCTTCCTGGAACATAGGCGGAGAGCTCTGGGGTCCTGGCAAGCCTTCCAGCCTGTCTGTGGAATCCCTACGTTTACAACCATGGTTGGGCAGTTTCTTTTTTATCTTCTTTTAGAAGAAAGCAGTAATGGAAGGACTGGCTTATTGCACACATCAAGGAACTCTGGTGCTCTGGGGGTCTCTGCAAAGGGCAGAAGGAGGAGCCAGATCGGGCGGCTTAGCCATCCTGAGGCCGGCCTTGCAGGGGGGCCCCAGCCAGTCACCCACCTGTGGAGTAGAGAGCAAAGCCTGGGGCTGACAGCTGGGGAAACCTCGCTGGTGTCTGTGTGTTGAGCATTGCTGGGTGGCTGCCACTGTCACCCAGGTTCCAGCCAGAGGGTCCTGGGGTAGGGAGGGGACTTCTCAATGCTGGGGCTGCCAAGGGCTTGGAGGAACCGAGAGATGCCTGAGTGGCCTTTTTACAAAACACCTTTCATTGGTCACTAGGTGGTATGTGACTTCCTTACTTCTGGAGAACTGACATGCTCACGTGTACACACAGGGTGTCTGCTCACTCCCCGATGGAGGATGCGACACTATCATACCCATCGTCATTGCTCCAGAGGCTGAGCAGCACACAGTAGGGTGACAGGTCTCTGTTGGATGATGAATGAGTGGAATCTCCCAGCAGCGCATGCCAGGCCTCCGTCTTCTCTTGCACCCTTCCTATTGTAAGGATGTTGGTCTATGGAGCCCTTTAACTAGTCCAGACACATCCATATATATTCATCCAGAAACTTCTTTTCTTTTTCCCAAAGAACTACAAACTTTATTGAAGTACCATGTATATCAGATCTAACCTGTACAGTTCAATCCATTTTGACCTTTATATACACAGTTCCATCCTAATGTAGATGTTTTCTCTCAGCCCAGAAAGTTCCTTCATGGTTTTGTTTTGTTTTGTTTCCCCCAGTTACCTCCCTGTGCTCTCCCCAGGGGCAGCAGTGCTTTCTATCCCTATTGATTAGCTTTGCCTGTTCTAGAGCATTCCACAAATGGAATCCTGCAGTATGTACTCTCGTGTCTGGCATCCTTCACTCAGCTTAATGTTTCCAGGATTCCTCCATGGTGTTGCCTGTATCAGCAGTCTGTTACTTTTTATTGCTCCTGTAGTGTTTCTTCTTATGTTTATATAATAGCTTACCCAGTCACCCTTGAGGGCCTTTAGGTTGTTTCAAAGTTTTGGCTACTATGTAATCAAGTGGCTATGTCCACTTAAGTACAAGTTTTTGTGGGACTACATTCTTTCTTTTCTCTTGGGTACATATTTGGAATGCAATAACTGCATGGTAGAGTAGGTGAACATTAACTTATTAAAACCAAACATTGTAGCTGGGTATGGTGACACAAGCCTGTAATCCCAGTACTTGGGAGGCTGAAACAGGAGGATCACAGGTTCGAGGACAGCCTCAGCTGTAACATAGTGAGACTCTCAGCAACCTAGCAAGACCCTGTTTCCAAACAAAAATTAAAAAGGGCTGTTAAGTTCCGAGGTAGAATGCCCCTGGGTTCAATCCCCAGTAAAACACACACACACACACACACACACACACACACACACACACATTGTAGCATTTTATACTTCCACCAGCTGTGTATGAGAGTTCCAGTTTCTCCACACCCTGGTCTACAACTATATGGTCAGCTTTTAAATTTTAGACATGCTACTAGTTGCGGAATGATGTCTCACTGTGATTTTAACGCGCACCTCCCTATTTAGCTAGTGATGGCGAGCATCTTTTAAGGGGCTTCCTGTCATGTTGAATATTTTCTTTTGTGAATTATCCATGCAAGTGTTCTGCCTAGTTTTATTGGATTGCTTGTCTTTTTATTATTGAGTTAAAGGAATTATTGAATTTCTAGAAGGAAACTATCTTCATAACCTTGCAGGAGGCAAAGATTTCTTAGGACATTAAAAACAGTAACCATAAAAGGAAAATATGATAAATTGGATTTCATTAAAATTATAAACTTCTGCTCATCAAATGACACGGTTAAAGTGGGGCAACGTGGTATACGCACCTGTAGTCCCAGCTACTCTGGAGGCTGAAGCAGGAGGATTACATGAGCCCAAGAGTTTGAGACCAGACTGTATGACATAGCAGAACCCGATTGAAAGAAAGGAAGGAAGGAAGGGAAGAAGGAAGGAAGGAAAGAAATGGATTTAGAAAAAGACACTGTGATAGTTAATCTAAGTTGTCAACTTGACCTCATCATGACACACCCAAGATTATGTGATTTTGGGTGTGTAACAGCAGATTAAAGAGAAAGCCCTGCCCTGAATGTAGGCAGCAGGATTCTTTTTTTTTTTTTTTTTTTTT
>PVJS01053807.1:0-13170 GCA_004027185.1 Glis glis
GGCCTCACTAAGGAGAGAGAGAGAGAGACAGGGAGAGAGAGAGACAGGGAGAGAGAGAGCGAGAGCTGAGGCTGGCCGCGAACCCGGATCCTCCGGTCTCCACCTCCCAAAGTACTGGGATTACAAGCGTGCGCCACCACGCCCGGCTTTGAGACCCTGTTTCAAAATAAAATAGAGCTGAGGGTGTAGCTCAGAGGTAGAATGCCCATGGAGTACATCTCCACTACCACAAAAAAGGGGGAGAGGGGCTGTGGGTGTAGCTCAGTGGTAGAATACCCTGAGTTCAATCCTCAGTACCACAGAAGGAAGGAAGGGAGGCAGGGAAGGAAATAACTTTACTACATACTTAATTTGAGATGAAATTAACACGTGAAAACTTTACTCGTTAGATGATACTGTCTTTGACTATACTATTCAGGGTGTATGTTTTGAAAACTTTTGATGCAAATGAGTATACATTTTGTCATTCAAAGAAGATGAAGTGCAGCTGTCCCTCAGTATCTGTGGGATTGATTCCAAGACTCCCAGTGGATATCAAAGTCTGTGGAGGGCGGGGCATGGTGGCGCATGCTTGTAATCCCAGTACTTGGGAGACTGAGACAGGAGAATTGCAGGTTTAAGGCCAGCCTCAGCTACTTAGTGAGACCCTATTTCAAACTAAAAAATAAAATAGGGCTGGGGGTGTAGCTTGGAGGTAGAATGCCCTTGATACCACAAAAAAAAACTCTGGATGGCCAGGCCTGGTGGCACACACTTAAAATCCCAGTACTTGGGAGACCGAGATGGGAGGATCTTGGGTTCACACCCAGCCTCAACAACTTAGGCCCTCATCAACTTAGACCCTGTTTTAAAATAAAAAATAGGATAGGGCTGGAGGTGTAGCTCAGAGTAGCCCCTGGGTTCAATCCCCAGTTACCCCCGCCCAAAGAAGCAGTCTGTAATTACTCAAGTCTCTCATAAAATGGCATGACATTTGCACATAACCCTTGCACATCCTCCCGTATGCTTACAAATCATCCCTAGCTTACAGTACCTTATACAGTGGGATGCTGTGAGAATAGTTGTTATACTGTATTGTTTGTGGAATAATGACTAGGAAGAAGTCTGTACACATTGGGTACAGTTGCAATTTTTTTCCAGATATTTTCTATCCATGGTTGGTTCAATGGATAGATGCAGAACCCACAAATACAGATTGCCAACTATACTACTTTGGACTGTGAAACCTGAAGTTATAGGGTAATGTGTGTATGAGGAGAACATAAGAGTATACTCAGAATGGCGTTGAACCTAAATATTAATCCTGTGTGGTTTTGCCAATTAAAGATTTGCACGTACATGTCAGTTGTCATATTTAACTCATTTTAGAATTAATTTAAACATGTTTTTCTTTAGGTCGCTTTGGTCATCTTGGCTTAGCCATCAACCTGATCACATATGATGATCGCTTCAACCTGAAAAGTATTGAGGAGCAGCTGGGAACTGAAATTAAGCCTATCCCAAGCAACATCGACAAGAGCCTGTATGTGGCAGAATACCACAGCGAGCCTGTAGAGGACGAGAAACCTTAACGCGCATGTATGTATCTACCTGCCAGTAGCAAGGTGCAGGACCTTTAAATAGAAAGGGAAAAAACAAGGTCCGCTTTCCTGGGTTGTTTGTTTGTTTATTTGTTTGTTTTGTGGTACTGGGGATTGAACCCAGGGGCATTCTGCCTCCAAGCTACACCCCCAGCCCTATTTTATTTTTTCTTTTATTTACTTATTTATTTGCAGTACTGGCGATTGAACCCAAGGGTATTTCACCTCCGAGCCACACCCCCAGCCCTATTTTTTATTCTTTATTTTGAAACAGGGTCTCACAACGTTGCAGAGGGCCTCACTAAGTAGCTGAGGCTGGCCGTGAACCTGAGATCCTCCTGTCTCAGCCTCCCAAGTACTGGGATTATTTTAAATAGGGTCTCTAGGGTCTCACTAGTTGCTGAGACTGTCCTCGAACCTGTGTTCCTCCTGTCTCAGCCTCCCAAGTACCAGGATTTAGAGGCGTGTGCCACCACACCCAGCTTTTATGTGTGTGTGTTTGTGTGTGTTGCTGGGAATTGAACCCAGGCTCTCGCTAAGTTGCTGAAGCTTAGCCTTGAACCTGCGCTCCTCCTGTCTCAGCGTCCCAAGTACTGGGATTATAGGTGTACGTGCCACCATGCCTAGCATTCCTGGCAGAAATTTGGTGTCCCACTATATATATATACATATAGCAGTATAGGTTAAAACATTCATTGGTATAAACGACAGTAGGAAGCAAATATCTCTTGGGTGAGGCAGTAATATCATTAGAAAATATGTTGATGCTGTTCTAGAGTGCAGCTTCCCCATTAATGTTATAGGTGAGCAGTACTGAAGGCAAATTTGGACTCCCAAAATAATGAAAGTAAGCAAAGAATCTCTTGGCAATTTTTAAAATTCTATTTATTTATTTGTGGTACTGGGGATTGAATCCAGAGGCATTCTACCTCTGAGCTACACCCCCAGCCCGATTTTATTTTTTGAAACAGGGTCTCGCTAGGTTGATGAGAGTCTCATTGCTTGCTGAGGCTGCCCTTGAACCTGCGATCCTCCTTGGCTTCTCTTGGCAATTTTGAGGCTGAAAATACTGTCCATTCTTTACTTTTTTACTCATTCATCTCTGTTTTTTCAGTATTCACTCATTTCTGATGAGTATATTAATAAATGAGGTTAAAAGGCGGGCGTGGTGGCGCACCCTTGTAATCCCAGTACTTGGGAGGCTAAGACAGGAGGATCGCAGGTTCGCGGCCAGCCTCGGCTACTCAGTGAGGCCCTCTGCAACATAATGAGACCCTGTTTCCAAATAAAGAATAAAAAATAGGGCTGGGGGTGTAGCTCAGAGGTAGAATGCCCCTGGGTTCAATCCCCAGTACCACAAATAAATAAATAAATAAATAAATAAATAAATAAATAGGTTAAAAATACCTCTAATACCTTGTTTTACTATAAAGATAAGTAACTTTTTGTTGTTGTTTTTTGGGGGGGGTTGGTACTGGTTATTGAACCCAGAGGCATTCTACCTCCGAGCTACACCCCAAGCCCTAAATTTTAATTTTTATTTTGAAACAGGGTCTCGCTAGGGTGATGAGTCCCACTACTTGCTGAGGCTGTCCTTGACCTTTTGATCCTCCTTTCTCAGTCTCCCAAGTACTGGGATCACAGGTGTGCGCTGCCATGCCCAGCCAAGATGACTGTCTTTTTAAATGCCCACTCTTGATTTCCCACACACCCTCTCCCTTCTTTTTTGTGGTTCTGGGTATTGAACCCAGGGGCATTCTACCTCCATGCTACACCCCCAGCCCTTTTTATATTTTTATTTGAAAACAGGGTCTCGCTAAGTTGCTAAGACTGGTCTCGCAGGTGTGCACCACTGCACTGCACTCATCTTTTGATGGCACTTGGGCTCTAGTTAGAAATGCATAAAACAGGCCGGGCGTGGTGGCGCACGCTTGTAATCCCAGTACTTTGGGAGGCGGAGGCCAGGGGATCTGGGTTCGAGGCCAGCCTCAGCTCTCTTCTCTCTCTCTCTCTCTCTCTCTCTCCCCCTCTCCCCCTCTCTCTCCCTCTCTCTCCCTCTCTCTCCCTGTCTCTCTCTCTCTCTACTTAGTGAGACCTTCCGCAACTTCGTGAGACCCGGTTTCAAAATAAAGTATAAAAAATAGGGCCGGAGGTGTTGCACGGAGGTAGAACACCCTTGGGTTCAATCCCCGGTACCGCAAAAAAAAAGAAAGAAATGCATAAAATCGGCCGGGCGTGGTGGCGCACGCTTGTAATCCCAGTACTTTGGGAGGCGGAGACCGCAGGATCTGGGTTCACGGCCAGCCTCAGCTCTCTCTTTCTCCCTATGTCTCTCTTTCTCTACTTAGTGAGGCCCTCCGCAACTTCATGAGACCCGGTTTCAAAATAAAGTATAAAAAATAGGGCCGGGGGTGTAGCGCGGAGGTAGAACGCCCCTGGGTTCAATCCCCGGTACTGCAAAAAAAAAAAAAATGCATAAAACAAGGCTCTACATTAAGCAATGTAGGTTATTTCAAACCTTTTTCTTGAGCTGGGCATGGTGGCACATGTCTATAATCCCAGTACTCGGAAGGCTAAGATGGAGGATTTCAGGCTCAAGGCCAGCCTCAGCAATTTAGGGAGACCATGTTTCAAAATAAAAGATAAAATAGCACTGGGGGTGTGGCTCGGAGGTTAGAATGCCCCTGGGTTCAATCACCAGTACCAAAAAAATGTTTTCCTGAGGAAAATCTGATTTAATATGTCAGCTGATCGTTTCCAAGTTACAGTAAACATCTTACCTACTACTGTAGCTTATAAGAATTTTCAGCCGGGTGTGGTGGCGCACGCTTGTAATCCCAGTACTTTGGGAGGCGGAGACCGGAGAATCCGGGTTCACGGCCAGCCTCAGCTCTCTCTGTCTCTCTCTCTCTCTCTCTCTCTACTTAGTGAGGCCCTCCGCAACTTCGTGAGACCTGGTTTCAAAATAAAGGATAAAAAATAGGGCCGGGGGTGTAGCGCAGAGGTAGAACGCACCTGCGTTCAATCCCCGGTACCGCAAAAAAAAAAAAAAGAATTTTCAAATTACTTTTTCACTTTACCTTTTTTTTCTAGGTTAAATATACACAAAATCCCTTAAACAAAACTAGCCACTTGTTTCTTAGTACTTTGGCACACTATTCAATTCATGTAAGAGAAAACATTCTTTTCCCCTGATTTAATTGTTCTGAATGAAGCCACCACCTGAGTGAGAGGTCATTCTGCAACAGAATCCTTAGCTGTACCCAGTAGACATTGCAGTGGGCAAAGGCTCAGCAGAAACTACTAAAGAGAGTATTTGGGATGAGAATTGTAAAAACCTGTGCATCTAAACTAGGTTTTTTTTTTTTTTTTTTTTTTGGTTTTTGGACACGGGTTGGAACCCAGGGCCATGCTACCTCTGCGCTACACCCCCAGCTCTAAACTAGTTTTTGTATTGCTTTTCCAAATTGCTTTTATTAATTTTAAGGGTTTTTTTTCTCTTTTTCTCTATAGGCTTTGACATACTACAGAAAGCTCCTTTGGATCTGTGACACATCGTTTTTTTGGGGGGTGCTCTTCTCTTTGTGGGTTTTTCATCTTTTATTTTGGAGCTATGAAGACTTAAAAGAGCTCAGACATTTTTCTTTTTTTAACTGGTAAAGAGAAAAAAAAAACAAAAGAAGGAATATACCTTTTTTGTTCCACTTGTTTGCACTGTGTGCTGACTGAACATTAGTTGCACTAACTGCTGGTTTTTAAAAAATGTTTTCTGGGAAAAGGGGACAAGGAAGGAGGAAAAAGAAGAGAAGGGGAGAAACCCTAAAAAGAGAAGAATCTTGATGAACACACAAGCTTGTCTACAACTTCACAATTGTCCAACAGCTGACTCTTGAGCGCATTTCAACTTCTCCCTCATTACTCATCCGTTTTTAAGCCCGAAGAGCTTATTACTTATTTGTGCGAAGTGCCTTATGCTATGAAACCATTCAGAATATCATCTTAGACACAGCCCAAGGAATCAACAAAGTGATTTTTCTTCTTTTTCTTTTTAAAATTTCTGTCCATTCATTTTGGTTTCAAGTTGAAGTCTCTCTCTTCCCTTTCTATCCAATACCCAAGCCCAGGGCTGGAAGATGAAACCTATTAGTAATGTTAAAGACCACTTTTTTTTCTTTATGAGGAGGAGTTGATATGCAACTGCAGTTCATCCGCACTGTAAATACATGTATTAAAAAAAAAAACAAAACAATCCCAAGTAAAAATTTCTTCTGGGCTGAGTAGATAAAACCATCGCTCCCAAAGGAAAGAGCAGTCTATCATTGCAGGAGCCATATGACAAGCCTTTGTGCTCTATAGCAGAACACTAAAGACTGGTTTACATACGCCTCCATTAGCAGTGTGGCATTTGATGTGTAGACATGTCAGAGCCTTGGCCCTCTTTCCTCTGTGGCAGAGCGTGTCCCATAGAAAATTGGGTGTGTATACTTGTATAAACTTTGTAAATAAGTTTTTTTCTGGGTTCATATATATATATATATATATATACATATATATATATTATTTTTTTTTGATGAAGGTTGCTGGGATTAAGGGGATTAGAGTGATTATGGGAGCAGCTAACAATGAGAGGGGCTCAGTTTTCCGCAACACTAAATTCTAAAAAGTACTTTGACCTCTTAACTGTAGAGAGCAGACTTCACCAGGGACCCTCTGTTAGAAAAGGGACCTGGAAGTCTGGGATGCACTGTTTGCTCCCACACTGTCTCATATTTGGAGCAGTCTTACCAGAGAGCAAGGAAGCTTCACAGATCTATAATTGAAGATGATTTTTTGAGAAGCTCTGATTTTGCTTCTTTTCCCGTTCTAAAGTTTGAGGAACTGTTTGAAGCTCTGCAAAGGGGGGCAAAGATGAACCTCCCTTGAAGTGTGGGAATTGTGTTGAGTGGCAGTGTCTTCCAGCAGAATATGTATAAAGCACGGATTTGCATTTCAGAATATTAGCCAGTATCAGCTTGAGTAACGTTAGCAGTTCTGGAGCTTAATTTTCTGTGGATCACCTCCTGTAGTGTGTAAATGTGTTGCCCTCTGCCCACCTTGACACATAAACTTGCAGGAACGGGCAACCCCTGAGAGCTGTTAACGTCCATGCTACAGAGAGCTGCTTGCCATCTTCTTGCGTTGTGATGAGAATTATTATCTGTCATTTTGCATTGTAAATTGCTGGCAAATGCTTTACAGTCAAATAGTGTTGCTTTAAATTGTGCCCCTCCCAACATGCTTGATGTTTGGCCTGATCTCCAGGCAAAAGGAATGAGATGAATCAAAACCAGTGAACTTTTTTTTTAAATGTTTTTAATTCCCTTTAAACCCAGTGTAGTAGGTCAATCGGGAGGCATCTAAGGGGGGGGGGGTAAAAAGCAAAAAACAAAAATTTTTAAAAGTTGCTTTCCATATTCCATTTTTTCAAAACCCTAAAACTACAAGGTAATTCCTGCGTATGCGTTCATGCTTAACTCATCTAGATAAATCAGTTATTTGAAGTTACTTTTTTGACTCTGCCTAGTTCTAAGCAAAACTATTTGTGACTCACCCAAAATTCCTTGGGAATCAAAAATCCTACAGATGCCTCCTGATAAGACATAGCCCTAACTCCTTAACAACTGTAGCAAGAGCTGCCCAGTACAAACCCCAAAAGAGCAAGTCCTTTATTTGGAATCTAAGTCACATAGGCTCTATCCTGTCAATGTTGGTTACTAAATACAAACCCTAATCAGGGAAGTAACTTCCAGGAAGGGGGGAGGGGATTAAAAGGTGTCACCTTTTGACCAACAAACCTTGGCCTTGTACTGATGCAGCTCTCTTTCTCCCCCACCTCTAGCGAGATAAGAGGGATCATTCCTGTAGAACAAAAGAAAGGAATGTAAATGCATTTTGTATCTCGCTAACCCCAGTGGGTGACAAACTAAACAAAAGGAGCAGTCTCTTGTCAACCTTAAGACTGCTGCCTGGTGCCACATGCCTGTGGGTCCCTCTTAAAGCACAGACAAGGTGAAAGTATTACTGAAGTATAGCCTCTGATGAGGAGTGGCACTTACACTATGTGGTACACCACGATTGGACACTGTCTTTTAGAGTGACAGCCATTGTCCAGTCTTGGTGCTTGACTTGAATAGGAACTGTTAAATGGAAAGATGCTCCAGCGACTAGCTCAAAGCCTAGTCTCTCTTTTTTTAATCCCTTCATAATAAGGAGTGTTGTTACTATTGGAAATTGTCTTCAGATTTTTTGCAGTTTTTTTTAAAGTAATGGTTACAAATTTTTCCTTAGTGGTTAATTTGGATGAGAACCAGTCCATTTTTAATATTAAAACTATACATCCAAGTCATGATCTTGGCCTCTGGTCTGGTAGTTGGGTTCGTAATGGGTTATGGACCACTCATTACACGCCTTGCTGCCTCTGGGCCCGTTGTTTTCCTCTCCCCTTAGGTGCTGAAGGTGAAAGAAACTTCATTGCCTTTCCCTTTGTGATGGAATGTTTATCCTAAGATGATCTTTGATGGAAAGAAGTAAGGGAGAGGAAAACCTAAATATATTTCTAAGTTGTTTTTAAGTTGGTCCCAACATCATAACATTGGGTTGACCCAAAGGGCGGGTGGGTGGGTGGGTGGGTGGGTGGTTATCAGTATTTGTTTTCAGAATGAGATGGGAGCATCTTTCCTTGCCACTTGCTTTGTGTGTGATACCATCATGCTTGGTTAGAACAAGACAACTCAGCACAAAGCCTTGAGTAGAAATTGTTGGAATCAAAACATCTCATTCTGATCACTTGGTTTGATTTTGGTTTTTTTTTTTTGGGGGGGTTTTTTTGTTTTTTGTTTTTTTGTTTTTTAATAGGGGTGGGAGGGAGGGTACTATGCCCCAAAAGGGAGGGTGTCTGCACTAAGGATTTAGAAACACTTTGGAAGCTCATAACCTCATCAGAAACTGCCTTTAGCCACACTCCTGACCTTCAAGATGAGTAACAAAAAGATGAAATAAGTTCTGGGAATGAAGCCATGTTATTTTAAGTTGCTGCGTTTTTAACATTCTGTGTATCTTTAAAATTGTTATTGTGGAATCATTTTCTTGCCAAATATCTTTTGTCAAGCAAAATTACTGGCCTCGTGGGAGCTGAATTAAGTCAGCGTTTTGGTGAACTTAATGTGGACCTTGGTGAGCTTGTGTAGTTCTACTTTATAAAGACAGTTGTTTTTTTTTAAACCCCCAAAGAAAATCTACTCTCCTCTCTGATGTAAAAACTCATCTTTGGAGTAATGAGTTAAGTGTCCAAAGGTTGTAACCGTTGAGGTCAGAGGGAGCTAGCCTGGGACCTGGACTCTGCCCCTCCACAGCTGACAGACTCCAACAGAAGTGTATGTAAATTCTCCAGTGGACAGTGCTGCAGGGTAAGGGAGGGGTAGGGCTGGGTTATGAAGATACAGGCTGCTGTATTTTAACCAGTGGTGGTTGGGGAAGGGTGCCTGGAGAAAACAAAATCACTTCCCTTGTTTTTGAAACAAAACAAACTTGAAAAATAATTTTTGTTTAGTTAAAAAAAAATTCAGTGTCCCTAGCCACAAGGGACCAGTTCCACAGAAGTAAACAGTGGAAACTCAAAAATTTGAAAACATTCGGGGAAAGGGAGAATTGGCTTCGTTAATTGGCAAGTGTTCCAGTGGGGCTCTTTTTTGTTGGGATGTGTTACGTTGTCTGTACACGTATATGCACCAGAGTCTACTGAGTTACAAGGGTCAGGAGATATGATTGGGAAAATCTTGATTTTTTTTGTGTGTTGTTAATTTATCTCAATAAAAGCCCACTGGAACTCCAAATGTGTGTGTTGTATGTTCTTGGCAGCAGGATGTGTGTTTAGGATCCGAGTTTGAGACCCCCCCCTTTTTTTTTCAGTACTGAAAATTGAACCTAGGGGCATTCTACCTCTGAGCTATACCCCTAGCCCTATTTTTTAATTCTTTATTTTGAAACAGGGTCTCACTAAGTTGCTGAGGGCCTCACTAAGTAGCTGAGGCTGGCCGCGAACCTGGATCCTCCTGTCTCAGCCTCACAAGTACTGGGATTACAAGTGTGCACCACCACACCTGGCTGAGACCATTTTACTAATTGTATGGTGAGGCACTTTTTTGCGTGTGTGAGTGGTACTGGGGATGGAACCCAGAGGCATTCTACCTCTGAGCTACACCCCAACTCTATTCTTTATTTTGAAACAAGGTCTCGCTAAGTTGTTCAGGCTGACCTGGAACCTCTAATCTTCCTGTCTCAGCCTCCCAAGTACTAGGATTACAAGTGTGTGCCACCACACCTGGCTTGAGGCGCTTTTTTTTTTTTCTTTTCTTTTTTTTTTTTTTGGTACTGGGAATTGAATCCAGGGGTATTCTACCTCCAAGCTACACCCCAGCCTGATTTTTTTTTTATTTTTCTTTTTTCTTTTTTTTTTCACTACTGGGTATTGAACCCAGGGGCATTCTACCTCCGAGCTACACTCCCAGCCCTATTTTTTATTCTTTATTTTGAAACAGGGTCTCACTAAGTTGTGGAGGGCCTCACCAAGTAGCTGAGGCTGGCCACGAACTTGAAATCCTCCTGTCTCAGCCTCCCAAATACTGGGATTACAAGCGTGCGCCACCATGCCTGGCTCTCTATTTTGAAATAGGATCTCACTAGGTTGATGAGAGTCTCACTATTTGCTGAGGCTGTCCTCGAACCTGCAATCCTGTCTCAGCCTCCCAAGTATTGGTATTACAAGCGTGCACAGAAGCAGACATTCTTAATAGCATTCTTGTGAACCTGAACCCTATTGATGAAAATCTGAGTAGTCCTTCATCTTTTTTTTTTTTTTCAGTACTGGGGATTGAACCCAGGGGCGTTCTACCTCTGCGCTACACCCCCAGCCCTATTTTTTTCTTATACTTCATTTTGAAACCGGGTCTCATGAAGTTGCAGAGGGCCTCACTAGGTAGAGAGAGAGAGAGAGAGAGCTGAGGCTGGCCGTGAACCCGGATCCTCTGGTCTCCGCCTCCCAAAGTACTGGGATTACAGGCGTGCGCCACCACGCCCGGCTTAGTCCTTCATCTATTCTAAACATACCCCGCCCTGCACCGTTTTCATGGCCTAAAGAGAGAACCACGGGAATCAGTTGGAAAGGAAAGAGATGTCCCACAATGTCAGGGATTCTTAGTCATCACCTCCCAAAGTTGTCTCGGGTATAAAGCTGAGCACACCCCCAAAAACTTAACTGAGAATCTGGGTGCGAAGTGCACATCTGTAATCCCAGTACCTGGGTGACTTGAGATGGAAGGATTGCAACTTAGCGAGACCCTGTTTTAAAATAAAAAGGCTAGGGGTGTACCCTGGAGGTAGAATTCTTGTGGGTTCAATCCCCAGTACTAAAAAAACTCAGAGGACTATAAAGCACTGATGAAAGAAAAGGTCTAAGTGAAGGCATTCAGACACAAAGCTTTCTGCACCAGGTTCATGTACAAATGCACCGAAAACCGAAAAGTAGATGAGAGAAATCAGACCTGAAGTGGAGAGTTAGGTTCATGGATTGGGAAACAAGGTGAGCTTCAATTTGATCAGTACATTTCAATTTGATCCCAGCAGGCTTTTTTGTAGATATCTACAAGCTAATCCTAATTTTGTGTGTGTGTGTGGTACTTGGGATGGAACCCAGGGACATTCTACCTCTGAGCTACACCCCCAGCCCAATTTTACTCTTTTATTTTGAAACAGGGTCTCTCACTAAATTGCTGAGGTTGGCCACGAATCTGCAATCCTCTTGTCTCAGCCTCCCAAGTACTGGGATTATAAATGCGTGCCACAACGCCCAACTATTCTAAATCTTGTTTTAAAGCTCTTGCTACGTTGCTGAGGCTGGCCATGAACCTGTGACCCTGTCTCAACTTCCCAAATACTAAGATTACAGTCCTGTGCCACCATGCCTGGCTAGTTTGTGTGTGTGTGTGTGTGTGTGTGTGTGTGGTGCTGGGGATGGAACCCAGGAGCAGTCTACCTCCAGGCTACTCCCCCAGCCCTATTTTATTTTTTATTTGGAAACAGGGCCTTGCTAAGTTGCTGAAAGCCTCACTGAGTTGCCGAGGCTGGCTTCAAACCTGCAGTTCTCATGTCTCAGCCTCCCATGTACTGTGATTACAGGCCTGTGATACCACACCCAGCTATGCCCAACTAATTCTAAACTATATGGGAACACAAACCATGATTTAACTTGTAAAGGAATGAAATTGGAGGACTCTGGTAGATTTGAAGATTGTATCAAGAGTGTTAGGGCATTGGCAAAAGGATAGACCTCTATAGCAGCATGGAACAGAATAGCCCAAAAACATGCACACCGATGACAATTGATTTTAAAGCAATTCATAACAAAGATCATTCAATGGAGAAAGAATAGTCTTCAACAAATGGTGTTAGAACATTTGGACATCCATATTGCAAAAAACGGTCTCCCACCTGTACTTCGCACCTTATACAGAAATTAAAAGTGGGGCGTGGTGGGGCACGCCGGTAATCCCAGTACTTGGGAGGCTGAGACAGGAGAATTGCAGGTTCATTGCCAACCTCAGCAATTTAGGCTCTCAGCAACTTTGTGAGACCTGTTTCAAAATTAAAAAAAAAAAAAGGAGCCGGGCGTGGTGGCGCACGCTTGTAATCCCAGTACTTGGGAGGCGGAGACCGGAGGATCCAGGTTCGCGGCCAGTCTCAGCTACTTAGTGAGGCTCTCCGCAACTTCGTGAGACCTGGCTTCAAAATAAAGGATAAAAAATAGGGCCGGGGGTGTAGCTCAGAGGTAAAATGCCCCTGGGTTCAATCCCCGGTACCGCAAAAAAAAAAAAAAAAAAATAGGGCTGGAATGTAGCTCAAAGGTAGAATGCTCCTGAGTGCCATCCCCAGCACCACAAAAACAAAAAGTAAAGATAAAATAGGACTGGGGGTGTAGCTTGGAGGTAGAATACCACTGGGTTCAATCCCCAGTACCACAAAAAAAAGAAAAAGAAACAGGGTCTCATTAAGTTACAGATGGATTCACCAAGTTGCTGAGGCTGGCCGCAAACCTGAGATCCTCCTGTCTCAGTCTCCCAAACAATGGGATTTACAAGCATGTGCCACCACGCTTGGCCCTACACCTTACCTTTCTATTTTTTTTTCTTTTTTTGGCGGTACTGGGGACTGAAGCCAGGGGCATTTTACCTCTGAGCTACACCTGTTTCAAAAGGGGCGTTCTACCTCCCAGCTACACCCCCAGCCCTATTTTTTATACTTTATTTTGAAACCGGGTCTCACGAAGTTGCAGAGGGCCTCACTAAGTAGCTGAGGCTGGCCGTGAACCCGGATCCTCCAGTCTCTGCCTCCCAAGTACTGGGATTACAAGCGTGCACCACCACGCCTGGCGGGCTGTGGCAATTAGAGCAACAATAGGTCCTCAATACTGAATACAAGAAATACGTGTGTGTGTGTGCGTGTGTGTGTGTGTGTGTGTGTGTGTGTGTGTGACTAGGGATTCAACCTAGGGGCATTC
>PVJS01053808.1:0-13171 GCA_004027185.1 Glis glis
ACACAAACCTATAAGACTCAATCACTATCTGGAGCATGAAAGGGAGGGAAGGGGGAGGGAATAGGGTGGGATTGGAGGGAGGGCTAAATGTGCAATGTGTGCATGTATGATGTTCATACCCTGACATATATCAAAATGTATAATTATAATTTACAATGCACCAATAAATGAACATAAAAAGTTAAAAAAAAAAAAGAAAGAAAATATTCTGGAATTAGATAGTGGTGATGGCTGATCTTTTTTTGGGGCAGAGGAATACTGGAGATTGAACCCAGGAGCATTCTACCTCTGAGCTACACCTCCAGCCCTTTTTATTTTTTTAATTTTTGAAACAGCGTCTTGCTAAGTTGCTAAGGGTCTTATTAAGTTGCTGAGGCTGGCCTCCAACCTGTAATCCTCCTGTTTCAGCCTCCCAAGTACCAGGATTACAGGCATGCACTACCACATGTGGCTGATGGTTGATAATCTTATGAATATACTAAAACCCACTGAATTACACATTTGAAAGGGGTAAATTTTATGGTATGTGAGTTATACCTCAATTAAAAAAACTAAATAGATGCCGGGCGTGGTGGCACACGCTTGTAATCTCAGTACTTTCGGAGGTGGAGACCGTAGGATCCGGGTTCGCGGCCAGCCTCAGCTCTCGCTCTCTCTCTCTCTCTCTCTGTCTCTCTCTCTCTCTCCCTGTCTCTCTCTCTCTACCTAGTGAGGCCCTCCGCAACTTCGTGAGACCTGGTTTCAAAACAAAGTATAAAAAAATAGGGCCGGGGGTGTAGCGCGGAGGTAGAATGCCCCTGGGTGGTTCAATTCCCAGTACCGCAAAAAAAAAAAAAAAAAACTAAACTAAACTAAATAGGAAAACACTGGCAACAGTGGCTGGTATCTAGTAGATATGGTTGTTGTTCTACCTTGGGCCCCTGACACTGAATGTTCCAGTAGATAGTGGCATAGCTTCTTTTTCTTTCTTTGCCGAACTAGGGATGGAACCCAGGGGCATTCTACCTCTGAGCTACACCCCCAGCCCTATTTTTTATTCTTTATTTTGAAACAGGGTCTCATTAAGTTGCAGAGGGCCTCACTAAGTAGTGGAGGCTGGCCACTAACCCGGATCCTCCTGTCTCAACCTCCCAAGTACTGGGATTACAAGCATGCGCCACCACACCTGGCTTGGCATAGCTTCTTATTGCCATACCTGCATCTCTGCCTGAGGGCTTTCTCTGGCTTTGGAAGTTCATACTGACCACACATGCTGATGGCCAGAAATAGCAGGGAATTATGTTTCCCGATAGCAGTCTTCAGCCAATGGCTGATGGGAGGTTTTGTAGAAATACCCCAGCTTCCTTCTGTCAGCTGTTCCCAGAATTCTCCAAAAGGATTAAGATTCATGTACTCATGGTGGTACCATGCCTGAACACAGTGTCTTTATTTTGTTTTTGAGACAGGGTCTCATTAAGTTGCCCAGGCTGGTCCCAAACTTTCGATTCTCCTACTTCGGCCTCAGAGTCAGTAGAATTACAGGGGAGCACCACTGTGTCTGGCCTGAATCCACTCTTTATTCCTTGCTTCCAGGACTCACTTCCCTTCTCCTCTTCTGCTGTTCCCTGGGATTGCACCCCATAAACTCTACTTGAGTCCTTGCCTCAGTGTCTGCTTCTGAGGGAACTCTCATAAGACAGACGAATTTAAAAATGTTAGCTACTATAATTCGCTCCACTGTCTTTCGCCCCACGGTAACTTCTCCACCCTAGAAGGAGGGAATTCCTGTGAAGTTTTATTTCCCCTGCTTTTAATGGGGTTGAACTCATTTGGGCACTCATTCTGGTGAAACAGGGAAAAGCAAAAGACTAAAAGCATCTACTTAAACAACGGACATGAGATTCCTATACAGTCAGTGACAACAACGACAAAATGCACATGAAGAATGATCAATAAACATGAGCAATTACTGTGAATAGTAATTGTTTATTTTTATTCACATCAAATATTTCATAGTAGTTTAGCAGCTCTTGTGATCATTATATCCCTTAAAAACTTATGTGTCAGGGCAAAGGCTTGTGCTACTAGACCTGGTCTGCAGACGGGTAATGTAAGGCAGGACATCCTGTTAAGACCACATGGTAAGCTAGTGGAAAGACAGGCCCAGGACCCAAGACCACCATGTCTGTGGGTCACAGTTCTGCTAAGAACCCTTTCCTCAGGAGGCCTTTGATTTAGTGACATACAGCCTGAACACAGTTCTTATTTACTTTCTTCTTGAATCACCAGGAAGGAGAATTTTTGTCAATCACAGCCTACTCTAGCCAGATGGGCATTTAGCATAAATCCTTTCAGCTGTGATGCAATACACACATTTCACTCTCATTAAATGACAACCACAGACCAGGCCCTGTGTAGGACGTGAGGGTACATGGATGAGCAGGTTATGGAGCCTGCTCTCAGGAAACACAAGGTCTTCAGGCCTGGGCACTGGTCACACCAAGGAAACACTAACACTTCTTTAGACCACACTCACTTGAAAATCACCACCTAGCCAATTCTTACTTAGGCAGCCACTCACCAAGTTGTAACCTATGTCTGCTGGGACCTGCTGGGCTCTTCGAGGACCCCATCAGGAAATTGTACCACAGTTTGATAGTGTAGGTGAGGGGGTGTCATTCAGGATCTACTGTACTGAACAAAGTGTGTCTCTACGGTCTCCTGGGGTACTAGGCAATGTCTGAGTGGTTCAAGGCTCTGGTGGCAACAGCAATGTGGGAACCAGCACAGTGGCTGCCACTCACCTGGTGCTTCGGGAGCTCCTGGGCGTATCTGGTCATCTCCTCCTCTGTCTGGCTCTGGGCCCCCTTCTGAATCTTTCCTGCAAGGAGAAGCAGACCTCAGTCAGTGGTGACTGGGCTAAGCCAGTCAGATTCACCAGGATCTATCTTGTCAGTTCTCAATTCACTTCCCATTTGACCTGTGGGGGGAGAGGTGAACCACCCATGTTTCTGAGTATGAAGGCCTAAAGGGTCCCACGGAACTGATGCCTCCAAAGCAGCACATTATAAACAAGTAATCTGCCTCAACTCTTCCCTGGCCTCTGTTCCTGGTGTCTCCTTCAACTGCTCAGCACATCATGCCACAGACTGGCCCTGCAGAGAAGCCGAGTCCTGGCTCAGGAAACTCC
This sequence comes from Glis glis, assembly GCA_004027185.1. Taxonomy (NCBI): domain Eukaryota; kingdom Metazoa; phylum Chordata; class Mammalia; order Rodentia; family Gliridae; genus Glis; species Glis glis. Next base: position 3,170 of record PVJS01053808.1, read on the forward strand.
TCTGGGGCAGTGATTCTCAACCATTCACACATCCTCAAAATGTCCTGGAGAAGCCAGGTGTGCTGGCGCACGCTTGAAAACTCAGTATTTGGGAAGCTGAGACAGGAGGATCGCAGGTTCGCTGCCAGCCTCAGCTACTTAGTGAGGCCCTCCGCAACTTCATGAGACCCTGTTTCAAAATAAAGAATAAAAAATAGGGCTGGGGGTATAGCTCGGAGATAGAATGCCCCTGGGTTCAATCCCCAGTACCACAGGAAAAAAAAAAAGTAGGATTCTCCATATTACAGTTAAAATATCAATCGCCAGCACCACAAAAGAAAAAAAACTGCCTAGCTTTCACCATCAGTGATCTGATTTAATTGATGTAAGCCTGAGCCTGGCACCATTTTCTTTTTTAAGGCTCTCTAGATGATTCCGATGTGCAACCAGGGTTGATAAACACTGCATCTGGTAACATTTCCCAAACTTACACAGTGATAAAAACAAACCCCACACAGGTTCTTTTTGCAGATTCTAACTCCGTAGGTTTGAGGCGGTGCCCAGGAATCTCTTATTTATCAAACACAATGTTTACCATTAGGAAACACTGGTCACTGGCATCAATCTGCCCCTCTCATCAGTTTCCCTTGGCCCTGGCTCCATCTGGCTCCATTATCTCGATGTCCTTGCTGTTTGTCCTTTTGGGATTTGTGATCTAAGACCAGATTGCTGACTTTCAGGCACTAGTCTAAATTTGCCAGGAACACTGCCTCTAGAATTTCCACTTTTAGATCCATGGCCTACATATCAAGACATGCTGAGGCCCCTGGGGTACCACCACTCTGGATTGCACTTTATTTTCTGCGATGCTGGGGGTTGAACCCAGGGCCTCAAGCATGTTAGGCAAGAGTTCCACCACTGAGCTACACTCCCAGCCTCTGGGTTGCTCTTTATACCCACACAGAGCTCTGAACTGTGGCTTTCCCAGGAGGGAGGGCAAGCAGTCTGGAGCTGCGTGGCTATGGAAATGGACAATGTCCCATGGGGGTGATAATTTGGGTTTCATCTGATGCATGTAATGGAGACTTCTCCAAGGGATGATGCTTAGGCTTCCATAAACCAGGTGTGCATTGACTCTTGCATCTTGAAGATGAAGGGCTACCCTTACAAAGCCAGAACAAGAATAGTTAGGTGTGGAGGGGGACTGAAGAGAGTTTGGGAAAGACAAGCATAGGGTGATTCCTGGTTGAGGCTGGCTGGGTAACTGTTTTAAGATGTTCTCTGGCTGGGCCTGGTGGTGCACACCTGTAATCCCAGTATTTGGGAGGCTGAGACAGGGGGATTGCAGGTTCAAAGCCAGTCTCGGCAATTTAGTGAGGCCCATTGCAACTTAGCAAGACCCTGTTTTCAAATAAAAAATAAAACAGGTCTGGGGGCGTAGCCTAGAGGTAGAATGCCCCTGGGTTCAATCCCTAGCAACACGCAACACACACACACACACACACACACACACACACACACACACACACTGTTCTCTGATGGCTTGAGTAGCTACTTTGTGTTGTATATAGTCTGGCTGTCCCCACTTGATCTTGGCTTCCAGTAACTTTCTAAAACTTTCAGAAATTGCTAGTCTCTAAAGAGACTTGCTGCTCTTTCACCCATCCCTAGAGTCAGATTGGCCTCCTGCCCTCCCCTATTGAGAGCAGACTTGGCACTGGGCAGTGGTAGGCCAGTGATCACGTGGGTGGTACTGGCTCCATTCATACCCAGTCACCATTTAACCTGATCTTCCTAAACAAAATTCTAGGAAAAGCACACTTTTTCTTGCTTCATTTAACTTCTTAAATTATAACTCTAGTTTTGCCTCATCTGGTATAACTTTTGGGTCTGGTTCAACTGACCTTTCTTCTCAAACTTGATATGACTGTCCATTCTGGACCCGGCTTTAACACCCTTCTCTGCCTTGCCTCCAATCTAATGTCCCGGGTTCTTTGCCAGGGTTCAGATTTGACGTAAGTCTCTCTTGGTCTCTGGCATCATTGTAGCCCAGGATCCTGATGGGACCCTACTGGTTTCTATCCTTTAGCCTCTGCCCTGTCCCCCAAACTCTCTCTGAAATTTTTATCTTCCTAATGCACCCTGCCCATGCCTCAACTATCTCAACTTTATTTTAAACAAGTTTGGGGGGTTATACAATCCTGTAGTTCAAAGAGGGTCAACAGACAATTTTCTTTCTGCTGGTTATTTGCATAATGGGAGGAATTAAAAAATGAGTAGTTATCTTGTCTTCCAACCACCCGAGTCTTTTACATGTAGTAAAAGTGTCATAGGATTAATATGTAAAGTACTTTGAAGAGTGCGTGGCACATCATTCTCATTAAATCAGTTTTTGCTTTCATTCTGATTCTACCAGGCTCATATCAATATTTACACATGGCCTGGATCTCGGTCCTCCCTGGTTTGAGGGCTCTGGAGTGATTTTCAAACTTAATGCACCTGGGACAAGCACTTCACCCTCATTGTCGCCCCCCTGGGAGCCCTGACATTATAGGCTTGAGTCTGCCACGTGCCCCCGGCTCCTTGCTCCCCAATGCTGCCCCCTTTCCCACCATCCCCACACTGGCTTCCCCGAGTGAGCGACTCAGGATGCTGTCCTTCTTTCTGCCTGGGGCACAGCTCACCGTCGCAGGTCAGGGCTGTGCAGACCCAGTTGCCACAGGCACAGACACAGCGGTTACAGTCCACCTCAGTCTCGGCTCCGTCTGCGTATGTTTCATCCTCCAGGGCGCACTCTGTGGGACCAGAAATAAGGCAACAGTTTGGTCGTGAGGGTGGAACAAGGTGTCCTTGTTGCTGTCTGTGCACCTTCCCCCGTTCCCAGACAAGGCCTGCCTGTCCCTCGGTGGCCCCATGCCAGAGCACACACCCCCATCAACCCAAAGACTTCTGGACCTTAGCTGCATGGTAGAGAGGCTGGGCTGGGGCCAAGTCTAGAATCCAGGATGAGGAGTTTCTCAGCCAGCTCTGGAGAGTCCCACCAGTCCTTTTCTTCCTTCCTTCCTTCCTTCCTTCCTTCCTTCCTTCCTTCCTTCCTTCCTTCCTCCCTCCCTCCCTCCCTCCCTCCCTTCCTTCCTTCCTTCCTTCCTTCCTGAAGGTCTTGCTAAGTTGCTGAGGCTGGTCTCATATCTGTGATCTTGCTGCCTCAGCCTCCCAAGTACTAGGATGACAAGCATGCGCCGCTACACCCGGCTCCCACCAATCCTTTCTATCTTGGCCCCCTGAATGCCTCCACCCCTGGCAACTCTCCATTTCCAGGTTAGCGTACTCTTCTCGGGGGGGTTGAAGGATGGGTTGAGGCACTTGAGGAACTCTTGGAAGCTGAGTTTCCAGTCCGCGTTTTCATCAGACAGCTCGATGAGGGCATCTACACAGAGTCCTCTGAAACCAGACGCAGGAGAAAGGCGTCAGCAAGACCCCGGGTTCACACCAAGGAGGGAAGGGAGTATGAGGCTCATGTACACCCGAGAAGATGAGTGTGCACTGAGGGACTTCCCCCCACACTGACCCATCACGACCATTATCCATCCCGGCTCCTGTAAGCATCTCACCGTCAGTTTATTAAACTGTATGTCGGATCACTGACGCTGTTCAAATGTTCTCCCAAGACCCCTAAAGTTTTTTTCTTTTTTCTTTTTGTGATTCTAAGGATTGACCTCCGAGCTACATCCCCAGCCCTATTTTACTTTTTATTTGGAAACAGGGTCTCACTAAGTTGCTGAGAACCTCGCTGAATTGCTGAGTCTGGCTGCAAACCTGAGATCCTCTTGTCTCAGTCTCCCAAGTATTGGAATTACAGGCATGTGCCACCACACCTGGCTGGCCACTGAAGTTTTGTGAATAGTTTTGTCCAACTTGACTGACTGAGGTTTTCACGACTTGCACCCCTTTCAGTACCAATTACCTTTCCACATGGTATAACTGTCAAGTCAACTGGACCAGAAAGATCAAAATAGAAGAGATGACGGATGACAGGAGAGGAACATGGGATTTGAAAGAATGTGGAAATCGAGCAAGAATCACAACTATCACCATCCTAGGAAGAGTTCTTTCAGAAAGCTTTATAGAATGCAAGCTCCTCACTCGCCCGCTGGCCTGGATTTGAGCCCTAGACTCATCAGTTGCCATCCATATGGTCTTTAGCTAGTTATTCAACTTTTCTGAGCCTGTTTTCTTACCTAGAAAGGGAAGACAAAAAGCCTTCCTTCCTTGGGATGTTATGAAGGTCAAATATTGAGATTGTAGCTGGGCGTGGTGGCACACACTTGTAATCCCAGTACTTTGGGAAGCGGAGACCAGAGGATCCGGGTTCACGGCCAGCCTCAGCTCTCTCTCTCTCTCTCTCTCTCTCTCTCTCTCTCTCTCTCTCTACCTAGTGAGGCCCTCCGCAACTTCATGAGACCCGGTTTCAAAATAAAGTATAAAAAAATAGGGCCGGGGGTGTAGCGCAGAGGTAGAACGCCCCTGGGTTCAATCCCTGGTACCGCAAAAAAAAAAAAAAATTGAGATTGTAAAACATTATCTGATTTCAGGTTACCAAAACATGAAGGATTTTGCAGGTTCTATACCTTAAGGTCGTGGACTAATATTATTAGAAAGAATCCTTCTAGAAACTGCTTTGTACTTCTTTTGAACAAAAGAGAGGTGTTTTTACTATTTTTAATCTTACCAATATACTGGAACCACACCAGAAGTGTCTTAGAGGGTAACTGTTATTAATATTTATTCTAGAGTAATACTAGAAAAGGACATACATTTGTAATAGAGTAATATACACGAATCAGCACTGATTGTCTTAAAAATCAAAACTGAAGCTATTTTAGACCTACAGTTAGATAATGCCTTAAAGTAATTCCTCAGAAAACTGACCAACATATCACCCGTAGCGCTCAGAACCAACTTTGCTCTGATGTGACCTTGATAATTTAAAATTACATTCTTTTTCCCTTGTAAGTTCTGGCCCCAAACAATAACTATGTGATCAGATGTCAGTGTTGCTCAATATATTAGTTCATAATGTTCACAGAATAGAACAGGGCAGAATTCCCATTTTTCCATTTTCCTTGGCATTGGCCCGGGAGGCTCTTGAGCAGGGAGGAGGGGTTCGAATCCCCTCTCGTGGGCGGCCTCCCCCGTGGACCACGGAGCCCTCGCTCCTCTCACCTGAGAAGTTTGTTGTTCTCCTGGTCTGCATAGGTGGTGATGTTAATGGCAGTTTCATTCTGCTCCACAAATTTCAGGAATTCGCTAGAGTCCAGGCGAGAGTCACCATTATCAAAGTTCTAGAAAAGGCATGAAGAGATCTTTCAGGAATGTTTGTAGAACCCCAATTACATCATTGCCCCCATCGCTCTTTTTTTTTTTGGTGGTGCTGGGATTGAACCCAGGGATATTCTCCAAGCTCCACCTTCAGACCGATTTTTTTTAAAAAAATTGGGAAACAGGGTCTTGCTAAATTGATGAGAGCTTTGCTAAGTTGCTGAGGCTGGCCTCAAACTTGCAATCCTCCTGTCTCAGCCTCCCATGGGATCACAGGCGTCCACGACCGCACTGGGTTCCCCCATCACTCTTGACATGTTCTAATTCTGCCCCGGTCTTTCCTTAAGTAGCCATGGCAATTCCATGGCTAGAATTCCACAGCTGGAAATCCATGTGTGGATTCCACGGCTGGAATTGCTGTACATCCAGAGAAGGAACCAGGGCCCCAAGATGAGCGAGTGACGTGCCTGGAAAGAAGCCAGCAGGGGCCTTTCAGTCCAGATCCGGCTCAGGAGGGCGGCCTGAGCCTGTGGTGCCTGAGTGCTCTCTAGCCCTGACCCTCACGCCGCCCTGCAGACATTCTCATCTTTACCCTTGGCTCAGGCCAGCCACCGCACCATGTTCCCAAACCCTGATGCACATGTAACGACAGGGTGTAAAACTGCAAGGTGTGACTCAGAATCCATGGTGACGCCCCGGATGGGTGCTTCTAACTAGCCGCTCAGGAGCAGCAAAGGCAAGCGACCTTCCCAGCTCCCTTTGGGAACCACAGAGCTCTATCTTGCTGTTTGATTGCCAGCTTCTCTGCTCTGTAATAAGGGCTTAACCGACCACATTAGTGAGAACTGAGCAAGCTACAGGCGGGGTGGGGCAAAGGCCTCACCCCTGCCCTTTGGGCCCCACTGCAGATGTGTGCACACGTCCTCAGAGGACTCCATGCAGGCTGTCCTGACCACCCAGGAGCACAAGGGGGTGGTGGGGCATGAGCTCGGACACTGTTCCCTTCAAGGTGAGATGCTGAACTGAGACCTCGGCCATCTGAGACCATTCAAGAAGCCCAGCCTTTAGCTGTAGGAGGAGGGTCTCAATTTCAGGGCTTTGTTCAAATTTCAAGTTGGATGCCACTCCCTCTTTAACTAGCTCCAATGACATCCCCCCACCCCAACTTCTTTCCCTGGGCTGCATTGTAGCGCTGCCCTGGGAAATGATCGGCAGCCCCCCATGTGACTTTCAAGGTGCGCTCCTCGGATGGTGCAAGGCATTCTGGAGGGAAAGTTGTCCAGGCTTCCAGGAGAGGGAAAAAATGTAGCGACCCACTCTCCATGTGTCACATGCGCTCCACTCCAAGGCTGTACATCTTCCTATAGCATGTACAATGACAGGTGTATGTGAAACAGCCAGTAAGCCCTTGCTTAGTACCTGTTCATCACTCTTGTCCTGATTCTCAGGAACAGGCCTGAGATATTCTTTATTCACTGTATATTTCATCCTAAGGCAAAATCTCCCTATAGCTCACCTTGTGAGGTCTTGATTAATTAAGGGAGAGTAATTTAAAAAGTGTCACCAGGAGCATTCTTAGGAGCAGAGAAGTTTCTTGAGTCCAAATATTGCATGCACTGGGCAGACAGAAGCAACCCTCGACACCCCAACATCATCGGGGTCTGATGATTGAGTGTGTGTAGAGAGGCCAACAGTCCCACACTGGTTGCAGAACTACTACCAGAGGGATCCAGTGGCCACCCAGAACCTAGCAACTACAGTCCAGGTGGCTCTCAAAAGGCAGCGTTGTGTGCACACACTTCAAGTATTAGTGGCACCAGAATACAGGCCGAAGCTATGGTGACATCCCAGCCCGTCTGCAGTCTTATAAGGGTCCAATTGGGCCTCCCCAGGCCAGATCTGTGTGTGGAATCCACAGGAACCCAGAAGTGTGGGACCTGTCCCAGAAATAACACAAAATTGCCTCTGGGGTTCACCTGCTGAGACCATGAGCCAACATAATTCACTCAGCCTCTGTTCAGCCACCAGTTACAAAGGCACAGTATGCCTGGATTCCCCAGCTCTATATTGGAGACAATAGCATTTTCCCTCTATGTAACTGTAGGAGTTTGAAAAGGCAGGAAGATGTATGTTTCTTGAGACCCATGCTCGGGGCACATTATTCTAAGTTCAGAGACAATGGGCTGAGCCTGCCACTCACACACACACAGCAGCTGGCGCAATTGGATACAGGACTCCAGGGTAAGGGAGATAAGAGGGCTGGCTCCAGTTTCAGCCCTGGCTTCCAGGAATCTGTCACCTGGAGTCACAAGTTGTGTGCTCTGGGCAGGAAAGCATCTTCCCGTGAGGGTCTATGAGGTTGCTGAGAGCCTTGCTATGTTGCTGAGGATATTCTTGAACCTGCGATCCTCCTGTCTCAGCCTCCCAAGTACACTGGGATTACAGGCATGTGCCATCATGCCCGGCCAGCATTTTCTTCAAGTTATTTTTGCTCCTGTCCAACTCTCCTGCTCAGCACCATGCTGTGTTTGTCTGTAGAAGAGAAACCACCCCGGCCCAAGGACTCTGTCCTGTGGGAATAGCTGAGACGGAGAACAGAAAGGAGCTGTGCTTCCTCAAACTGGTGTGCTCTCAAAAATCTGGAATCCAGAGAGAGCTACTCTCTGCCACAGAGGAGAGAAACTTGTTTAAACACAATGACACAAGAGAAGTTTTAAATGATCCAATATCCATTTTAACTGAACCCAGAATTCCTCCACAATGCCAGTTAGAAACAAGAATCCACAGTCTAGACTGGCACTGAGCGTGATGGGTGGCCTCAGAGCTGCACGAAGTCCCTTGGGGCCTGGCGCTGCCTCTGAGTCCTGGTTAGTCAGGGTCTGGGAGCACGTGAAGGGAGCACGTAGTCCACCTAAAGATTTGTGCCTTTCTGTGTGTGTGTGGTACTGGGGATAGAACTCAGGGGCCTTCTACCTCTGGACTACACCCCCAGACCTATTTTATTTTTTTATATGTAAACAGGGTCTCACTAAGTTGTGGAGGGCCTCACTAAGTTCCAACCTGTGATCCTCCTGTCTCAGCCTCCCAAGCACTGGGATTACAGATGTGCACCACCACACCTGGAGAGATCTGTGTCTGAAAGTGAAGGGGGCTTTCTGCTTCTGTGGAAGTGAATGTGTCTGTGCGCAGGATGTCTCTGTGTAACATGTACATCTTTGTGGGTGGTGTGTGTGTGTGTGTGTGTGTGTGTGTGTGTGTGTGTGTCTGGCCTGTTATGTGTTTCTAAGTATGATGCTCCTGTGTGTGCACCTGTGTCCTTGTCAATCACCTGGAAGGGCCTTAACTGTTCCTTCTACTAAGCTCTCTGAGTATCTCAAAGCCTGGTGGCCCTGTCCATTGCCGAATACTATTTCCTTCCTCATTTTCCCTTTTGAAAGCAGCATGTCTCCTGGCCTTAATGAGAATTCTGTCTCTTCAACTAAATACGATGGGCAATGGCGCTGACTAGGTTCATAAAGAATCTCTGGACCCACGAAATGTGGGTCCATCACCTCTTCTCAAATGAGCAAGCTCTGGGGCCATGGATGGTCAGGTGAGTGGCTTAGAGAAATCTCAAACTGGGCAGGTAAGAGGCTGAAGTGGTTTGGGTCTGGGCAAGATCAGTGACTCAGCAGCCAGCTCCATCGGGAGTCAACAGGGCAGGGGACAGAGCTTGGCCATGTTTCTCCCTCACAGCCTCTCCAAGGCTGTGTGGATTAACAGCCCATGGGGAGCAGGATGTGTGTGTTGGACCCCAAAGGTCGGCTGCTGGACTCCGACTAATCCAGTGGGTTGCAGGCAACTCTCACAGCTTTGTGGGATGATCTAGAGTGTGGAGCACTCAGGAACGCTAAGCAGGGCTCTATTTCCTCCTGGTCAGGCAAGGGAGGAGGCCCGACTCCAATTACCTTGAAGTACTTGTCTAGGATTTCACTGTAGTTGCTGCCTTTGGAGAACCAGCCGTCAGGAATGATCTCGGCCTCCAGCCACTGGATGATGCGCCGCCGGAGCTCGTCACGGTTGGCCTGATAGCACACGACTGCGGGAGAGAGGAGGGGGTCAGTGCTGGGGAGGGGGACACCCACCGCCCGAGTCATCCAGGCTTCGCAGCACCCCCAGGAGATGGGGGCTAGCACCCGGGGTGCTCACTGGAAAGTGTCTAGCCAGGAGCAAGCTCATCCCTCTAAAACAGTGACAAAGAGCGAGAATATCAAAATAGCTTTTGTTGCTTAAGTGAGAAAAAATAGAGCAGAAAAATACAGGGCCTTTTCATTAACGTTAGGAAGCTGGGGGGGATCAATCACTAGAGCAGCTCTCTTGTCTCAAAGATAAGCTGAAATAATACATGAATAAATGAGAGCATCATAGCCCATTATGCCATTAGGAATCAGATTCCTGATTTTCTCCCTTTCTTACTAACCAGGTCTATCAAAACTTTCTCCCATTTAAATTTTTACACCGCCAGGCGTGGTGGCGCACGCTTGTAATCCCAGTACTTTGGGAGGCGGAGACCAGAGGATCCGGGTTCGTGGCCAGCCTCAGCTCTCTCACTCTCTCTCTCCCTGTCTCTCTCTCTCTCTCTCTCTCTCTCTCTCTCTCCTTAGTAAGGGCCTCCGCAACTTCGTGAGACCCGGTTTCAAAATAAAGAATAAAAAATAGGGCTGG
>PVJS01053809.1:0-13167 GCA_004027185.1 Glis glis
CTCTAATACCAAAAAGAAAAAAAAAAAAAACAAAATCCAGGACAGATCCATGTTCTGTCTTTCGTATTATCAGCTTCTGAAAGAGAAGGATATACATTCAGACTATATCTGGGCTGTATAGACCCCCCAGATTATCGTTCTTCCCCTCTAGTGCTGAGGCTGGAGGTTAGGAACCCCCTGTTCTAGCTCCGAACTTCCCAGTGTTACCATAAGTCTTGCCTTAGGAACCTACAGCCCTATACCTTCCCCACCTCTTGAAACGAGATACTCAGGAAAGTCCAAATTCAGGTAATGCCTTGAAATATGACCAAATATTTTATTTGTGTCCAATGTCTATAAAATTGTCTGTTTCCAGATGTCTTAAATAGGTTGACAGAGGAAGGGTAACAAATAGAGATAGTTTGCACCCTGCTTTTCAGAGCATCCCACATCATAAATAATAGGAAGTGGCATAAATCTCAAACACAGACAGGCCAATGATTGGGAGCAACCAAAGAAAGGAATGGCTGCCTAGGACAAAGGAGCCGAGGAGGCACCAGATGGCACAATTCGTGGGAGGCCACATGGAATCCCTGAGAGTATGGGGGTCAGACAGGCCCATATTTAGATCCCAGCCCCATAAATTAGGACTTGTATTGTCGAGGGCCGAGGCCTGTCTTAGAACGCACACTGAGATTATCATCTTGGACCAGCCCAGTTTGGATACGTGGTATTTGGCTGGGTGGGATCTGTCCGCAAGCAAGTGGACATTCCAAGGACCTGGTTTATCAAGGACCTGGTGTAATCTTCAAGGTGTGGCCAGTAATGGTTAATCCCTCCTTCCCCTAAGTTTGTCACATGCCTGCCTCACTGACCTTCTTTACTGTAACCTGTGATAATTGTTGATTTCTGTGTTTGGTTAACCTTTATGATGTTTTGTCTAAAGTGTCTATAAAAGCAAGGTGCTGGCTACAGATGGACGGGAGAATTTGTCATCTCTGTCTCCTCCCCGACCCCCCAATTGTTAAATGTAATTATTTTGCAAATTACTATATCAGACTTCGTGTTGTTTTGTGCAAGAAGACTATTGATCGGAAGCTGCCAGGTGCAGCGACCTTCTGTGGCTGGAACCACGGAATTTTGGGAGCTGTCTGGGCGGCGACCTTCCATGGCAGGAACCACAGAATAGTTATTCGGAAGCTGCAGGGAGCAGCGACTTCCGTGGTAGGAACCACGGAGTAGTTATTCGGGTGCTGCCTAAAGCAGCACCCTCCATAGTGAGACTATGGAGCAAGTATCGTCTGCTGGAGTTACCCCAATATTGTATTACATTAGAAGTTATTTTACATCAGGGCATGGTGGCACACACCTATAATCCCAGTACTTGGGATACTGTGGCAGGAGGATCTCAGGTTTGAGGCCAGCCTCAGCAATTTAAGAAGACTCTATTTCAAAATAAAGAATAAAATAGGGCTGGGGGTATAGCACAGAGGCAGAACACAGAGAGAGAGAGAGAGAGAGAGAGAGAGAGAGGGAGGGAGGGAGAGAGAGAGGTTATTTTATTTCTGGGAGACTTTCTCTGCTTTTAAAATTACAATAATACCTACCCCACTGATTATTATACAGTTTAAATGAGTTACACATTTAAAGAATGTTTGCAGTGGGCATGGTGGCATATTCCTGTAATCCCAGTACTTGGGAGGCTGAGACAGGAGAATCGCAGGTTTGAGGCCAGCCTTAGCAACTCAGTGAGGCCCTCAGCAATTTAGTGAGACCCTGTTTCAAAAAAGGAAAAAAATAGGGCTGGGGGTGTAGCTCAGAGGTAGCATGCCCCTGTGTTCAGTCCAAAGAAAGGAAGGGAGGGAGGGAAAGAAAAGAAAAGAAAAGAAAAGAAAAGAAAAGAAAAGAAAAGAAAGGAAAGGAAAGGAAAGGAAAGGAAAGGAAAGGAAAGGAAAGGAAAGGAAAAGAAAGGAAAGGAAAAGAAAGAAAAGAAAAGAAGAGAAGAGAAAACGAAAGAAAACAAAAGAAAAGAAAGAAAAGAAGAAAGAAAGAAAGAAAAGAAGTAAAGGAAAGATTGATTCCCAGTTTGTGGCACAGAGTAAGCACTGACCAAATGCAGCTTCCTTTCATTCCTTCCGCTCACTCCTCCTCATCTGGCTGATCAGCCTCACCAGCTCTCACGCCCTCTCTCCCCACATAGCCTTGTGCCTGTTCAGATGACACTCTTATTCTTCTTTTACACTTTTATTTGGTGCATTATAGTCTCACATCACAATGTAGTCCATAATGATAGTGACACACATGCACGATGCTCTTATTTTGAAGGATACCGTGAGCTGTGCTTTTTTTTTTTCTCTTGGAATTCTTAAGTTAGAATTCCAAACTTTAGAGCCTCAAGATGTGATTGTATTTGGGAATGGGGTCTTTAAGGAGGTAACTAAGCTAGAATGAGGCCATTAGAGTAGACTCTAATGCCTACTAATGTTATCCTCATAAGGAGAGGAGATTTGGATACTGAGAGATACAGAGGGAAAACGACGTCAGACACAATGTGAGAAGGGCCCTCGCAAGCCGAGGAGAGGCCTCCGAAGAAACCAGCCCTGCCGGCCTTGACCTCGGTCTTCCAGCCTCCAGAAGTGTGACTGCGTACATTTCTGAAGCTTGAGGCACCCGGTCTGTGGGAGTTAGTTATGTCAGCCTAGCAAAGCAGTACAGGTGTCATCACTGAAGGTGTGGAGTGGATGGACACCTGCTCTTGTAGCCCGGCAGGTTGAGGAGAATGAGGGCAGCCCCCATGGAAGGGAGATGTTTGGGTTTTGCAGACTCAATAGGCTTCCCTTAATAGAGAAGTGAAGTTTTTTATATTGTCAATACTATGCATTACGTGCTTCATGCAAAAGATTTTTTTTTTTTTTGCAGTACCGGGGATTGAACCCAGGGGCATTCTACCTCCGAGCTACACCCCCGGCCCTCTTTTTTATACTTTATTTTGAAACCGGGTCTCATGAAGTTGCGGAGGGCCTCACTAAGTAGCTGAGGCTGGCCACGAACCCAGATCCTCCGGTCTCCACCTCCCAAGTACTGGGATTACAAGTGTGCGCCACCACGCCCGGCTCATGCAAAAGATTTCTATGGCTGATCCAGAGGCCGAGTCACTCAGAACACACACCTTTCGGACTGTTCTTAAGAGACTTCCTGTGTCCTGGTTTATATTCACTTATTGCTGTTCATGTTTGCTGTGACATTGCACTGTGCCATTCTTCAGGAAAAGGTCTTCAATAATTCTGGGGTCGGTTTCCATGGTTGATTATTTATAGCACATAGTTTAGATCAGTGCAGTTTGTTAGATATAAATTCTGGGGTAGAGGCTGGGGATATGGATCAAACCAACAGGGAAGTCCTACTTCCCTAATTAGGCAGGTCCTCCTTCCACACTTGATATTGAGATTCTCATGCATGTCAGACCTTATCAGAACCTGGACAGGGCATGGTGGGGTGTAGATTGGGGTGAGATTAAGAGGAAAAGAGTTCTGGGAAAGACAGGTAAGAAAATGGAGTTTTGTTTGTTTGTTTCTGTTACTGAGGCTGAACCCAGAGGCATTCTACCTCCGAGCTACACCTCCAGCCCCATTTTATTTTATATTTTGAAACAGGGTTTCACTAAGTTGCTGATGGTTTTGCTAAGTTACTGTGGCTGGCCACGAACCTGCAATCCTCCTGTCTCAGTCTCCCAAGTACTGGGATTACAGGTGTGCGCCATCATGCCGGGCTTAGAGTTTTAAAACTTGTCTGTTTGGGCTGGGGTGCAGCTTGGTGGTAGAGCACCTGCCTAGTGTGCATGAGGCCTTGCGTTCGATCCCCAGCACTGAAAAAGAAATTCACTGGCTTAATTTCTGTTCTCTACCAAGTTGCCCACATTGTAATTCTGTACTTTTCTGCTTATTCACACTTTAGAGGGTCTTCCAGCAATTTATTCCTAACAACTTGGCATTTCACTCTCCAGAAAATTTTAGCAATATTGCAAGCTAAAAATTCACTGTGTATTTCTTCCTCTAGAATGTTTATAAAGCTGTTAGCACTAAAGTTTGGAGAACTCCTATACTTAACACGCTGTTTGGTGATGTATTTATCCTCCACATTCAGCTAACAGACCCTAATATGTGCCAGATTCTATTCTCTGTGCTTTTGTTTTTCTAGTTTAATTCTCAAAACAGCCCTGTGAGATAAACACTGAGAAAAAGTTTAAAGAGGTTAAATCACTTGGCCAAGATAAAACATGAAACATGGTACAGCCAGGAAACAAACCTAAGTGAGGGATATGGAAAAGAAACAAACAACAATAATTAGATCATGCTAAGTGCTAAGAAAGAAAGAGTGTGTTGAGAGAGTGATTGCAGGGACAAAGTAGACAGAGATCCTTCATGAGAAACTGACATTTAAACTGCAACTGAAGAATGATAAAGAGTGGCCAGGTGTGAACTTGGGTGAGCTTTTCAAACAGGGTGAAGACACCAAAGCCTGCTGTTCTAGAAACAGAAGGTCAGTGTGGCTTCAGCGTGGGAAATAGGTGAGTAATAACTAGTGATCTTAGAGGAGAGGTAGGGGAAGCCAAGATCAGGCTTACCCTCTGAGGCTGATGTGAGGAGACAGGACTTTATTGTAAATGCACTGCAAAGTCCTGGGAGGCTTTTCGGTGAGGTGACATCATTATCAATTTACATTTTAGGAGAGATCATGGTGTTCTTACTGCAAAATGAACTTTTTTTTAGGAACTGGGTGGGGATCTGTATTAGTCAGCTTTTCATTGCTGTGACCAAAGTACCTGACAAGAACAACTTAGAGAAAGTTTATTGTGACTCACAGTCTCAGAGGCTCAGTGCATAGTCTGCAGGCTCCAAGACAGAAACACCATGGTAGCAGGATTTGGTGGAGGAAAGCTGCTCAACTCATGATAGACAGAGAGAAGCAGACAGACAGACAGACAGACAGACAGGAAGGGGCCAGGGACAGATCTAGTCCTCAAGGCCACACCCCCAGTGACCCACCTCCTCTAGCCACACCCCACCTCTGCTGCTGCCCTGGGGACCAGTCTTCAACATGTGAGCTTTTGGGGGACATGCCAGATCCAAACTATAACAGGATCGAATGAGAAATGGGGACCGCTTGGCAGTGTGTGCTTAGGATTGGCTTCTGTGGTAACTGAGAGTACAAAGGGGAAACCCTGTGTTTGGAGTTCAAGTTCTTAACTATTGAAACTTTATCCTTATCCTTTCTTTATTTCTGTTCTGAAGCTACTTAACTGTCCTTCACAAAACAGTTCCTATGAATCCACTGATAAGTTTATTTTTAGAATGACTTCTGCCCTAGGCTTTTAAGTTAGTCATTTATTTTCCAGTATAAATCAAAGTAGTAACAGTTAATAAATCAAAGTAGTAGTTAGGGTCATTTCATAGCCAGAAGAATCTTCAAAATAAAGTGCAAAGTTCTGTTTAAAGCACTGCTCAGCTTAGTATTGTGATCAAGATCACACATGTTGGGGAGGATTGGACTAGAGACTAGGTTTCCTATCACCGGGTTAAATGCCAGTGAGGGGGCTTTGGGGAGGGAACGATGTTAGCAATATTTAAGAAACAAGAAAAGACAGAGTGGTGCAAGCATTTTCACAAGAGGAAAGTAGCATGAGATGAGGTTGGAGATGAAGGCAGGCACTGGAGTTGTTCATATAGCTACCATGACAATGAGGACTACAAAGAAAAATAGTTTGCTAAGGACTAAAAGTGTAAGTAGGGCTGGGTGTGTAGCTCAGTGGTATGGTGCATGCCTAGCATGTGCTAAGGCCCTGAGTTCAGTCCCTGGCACCAAAAGATAAAACAAGACAAAATAAAGTTTTGGGTTTTTTTTTTTTTTTTTGCGATACCGGGGATTGAACCCAGGAGCATTCTACCTCTGGGCTACACCCCCAGCCCTGTTTTTTATTCTTTATTTTGAAACAGGGTCTCACTAAGTTGCAGAGGGCCTCACAAAGTAGCTGAGGCTGGCTGCGAATCTGGATCCTCCTGTCTCAGCCTCCCAAGTACTGGGATTACAAGCGTGTGCCACCACGCCTGGACAAAATAAAGTTTTAAGCATGGTGGATCATGCCTATAATCCCAATTTAGGAGGATGAGAAAGGAGAATTGCAGGTTCGAGACCAGCCTCAGCAACTTAGCAAGACTCTCAGCAACTTAGTGAGACCTTGTTTCAGAACAAAACATACATAATAATAAATAATAATAATAATAAAAGGGCTGGGGTGTAGCTTGGAGGTAGAATGCCCTTGGGTACCACACACAAAAAAAAGAGGAAGGAAGGAAGGAAGGAAGGAAGGAAGGAAGGAAGGAAGGAAGGGAGGGTTCTTAAAAAAGAAAGTGTAAGTAGATATGTTGTAAAGAAAATACATTCAAAAAACTTACTAGGAGCGGGGCGTGGTGGCGCACGCTTTTAATCCCAGTACTTGGGAGGCTAAGACTGGAGGATCCAGGTTTGCAGCCAGCCTCAGCTACTTAGTGAGGCCCTCTGCAACTTAGTGAGACCCTGTTTCAAAATAAAGAATAAAAAATAGGGCTGGGGGTGTGGGTCAGAGGTAGAATGCTCCTGGGTTCAATCCCCAGTATCACACACACACAAAAACTTACTAGGAAGAAAAATACAGTTGGAATTAAACTGGAAATATTAATGTGATTGGCATATTTTTCTCAGGTCTGTCATTGAAGTGGTGTAGCAGCAATGTCAATTTTGATCTCTAATATACTAAAATGAAATAGAGCTTCTTGGAAAGGAGAGGGAGGACGAAGGATTCTGCTTCAAGGGGTTCCTTCTGGCCAGTTTTGTCAGTTTGACAACGTATTTCCAGAAGAGCATAATTAATTCTGTTGGCGTTACTTGAGTGTAGAGAATTAGTAGGAGGGAGAGGGCATTGGAGACCTCAAAAGGAGTGACAGCAGGGACCACTGGGAATGAAAGAGTAATGACAGTTGCTTCAGGAAGTAACAAAAGTTTGCAAACTAGTTAACTAGTTAAAATCAGTTTTCTTGTGAAAGGGCAGAAAAAGGAAGGGCAACTAATAACGCATATTTTTATTACTACTTATATTTTTGTTTTAATCTTTTGAATCTGAGCTGCTGCTATTACTTAATTGAAAATGTTCTAATAACTACATCCATGTTTTTAGTTTTAAGTTATAACTGAAATGATCTAATAAACTCTGAGCTTGTTCAGCACAGGGATAGAGTCTTACTTACCATATTATTCTCAACAGTGTAGGCATAGTATAGTTAAGTGGATGGTCTTTGATAAGTTAAAGATACGCAGGAAAAAAGAGTGTGGCTATAAAGTGTAACTATTCTTTTTTTTGTATGTGTGGTACTGGGGATTGAACCCAGGGGCATTCCACCTCTGAGCTACACCCCCAACCCAATTTTTTATTCTTTATTTGGAAACAGGGTCTCACTAAGTTGCTGAGAGCCTCACTAAGTTGCTGCCAAGACTGGCTTTGAACCTGCGATCCTCCAGTCTCAGCCTCCCAAGTACTGGGATTACAAGCGTGCGCCACCACGCCCAGCTCTCAAGTTATTCTTAACATTCATTATTAGTAGATTACTTATATGTGGCTAAGCTCTGTCTATGTCAGAATGAATCTGGACGTTGCATAATTAGTTTATATTGAAAAGTTGCTGTATATGAGCAATGAAGGTAAATTGTTCCTCCAAAGGAGATAGTTTAAAGACAAGATAAAGTAAAAGGAAGTGATCACAGCAGTTGCATTTGCCATCAAAGTATCTAAAATCCAAATTGTCCTAGAAATAATTGTGTAATTGTTCTTTGATAATTTATGGTGGCCTTTTTAAAGTGATTATTTTTATTCATTAAGTTAGTGTCACATCCAAAATAGATCTTTTCACTTTCAGGAGATGTGCTCACTAGGACTGAGTGCTACCTCAAGACTGAAGTTTTGTCTCCTCATTACTGTGTGCAGGATGAGTACCACCTTTTTTGTTTATACTAAACAAGATTCTAGAATGATAACACCTGTGTTTTTGTTTTTATTTGTGTTTTTTATTTTGGTACTGGGGATTGAACTCAGGCATTCTGCCTCCAAGCTACCTCCCACCCCGTTTTAATTTTTAAAATTTTGAAACAGAATCTAAGTTGCTAAGACTGGCCTCAAACCTGAGATCCTCCTGTCTCAACCTCCCAAGTACTGGGTTTACAGGTATATGCCACCATGCTCAGCTAACACCTGTTTTTTGTTGTTGTTGTTGTTTGTTTGTTTGTTTGTTTGCAAACAAACAAATGGGAATTGGGAATTGAGCCCAGGGGTATTCTACCTCTGAGCTACACCTCCAATCCTATTTTTTATTCTTTGTTTTGAAACAGGGTCTCACTAAGTCATGGCAGGCCTCACTAAGTAGCTGAGGCTGGCGGCAAACCTGCAATCCTCCTATCTCAGCCTCCCAAGCAATTACTGGGGTTACAAGCATGCACCACCACACCCGGCTAACACCTGTTTTTAAAAGGCAATTTGCAGTCCAGGTGAGGTAGCCCATGCCTGTAATCCCAATAAGTGAGAAGCTGAGACCGGAGGATCATAGGTTCAAGGACAGCCTTAGTAATTTAGCATGGCCCTCATCAATTTAGTGAGACCCTGTTTCAAAGTAAAAAATAAAATAGAACTGGGGGTGTAACTCAGAAGTAGAATGCCACTGAGTTCACTCCCCAGTATCACACATACACACACAAAGGCAATGTGCTTACAAGCTATAGCTACTTAAATTATTTTTTGCCGCTGGGTGTGGTGGCGCACGCTTGTAATCCTAGTACTTGGGAGGCAGAGACCAGAGGATCCAGGTTTGCATCCAGCCTCAGCTACTTAGCGAGGCCCTCCGCAACTTCATGAGACCCGGTTTCAAAATAAAGTATAAAAAATAGGACCGGGGGTGTAGCATGGAGGTAGAACGCCCCTGGGTTCAATCCCCGGTACCGCAAAAAAAAAAAAAAAGATGGAGTAGTAAGTGTAATAATTTGTGTAAACTATCAAATCATAGAGATGGGGTTGCTTGCCTGTCTCTCTCTCTGGACATTTGCTCTTTAGTACTTTGAAGCTCCTCTTTTTCATTTTGACAAATTGAACTATGAAAAAAAATAAAATACTAAGGAAGAACCCAAACTGGGGTGGGGAACCCCTGCAACTTATAGAACCTGTTTTCAAAGTTGAAGCCCAGTTGAAGGTAGTGTCTCCTTCCTTTTCCCTTTTAAAGGGACGTGAACTACTCTGTCTTCTTCCCCCTTTAGAGAGGCATTGTCTTTGCTTTGGAAGAAATATGCTATCCAGGAATACAGAAAAGATTACTTTGGGTTTGGTTAGTTATTAGTTGAGCTTCTGCCTTCTGGCAAGGTAACAGTAAAAGCAAAATCTTCTTTCTTGAAAATTAACATGTCCATATGTCTGTGTTGATATGCCCCTTTACGTGATACAAATTAGTTATGTTTTCATCTGCTTGTTAAATCACTCTTTTCCTAGTAAACATTAATAGGACAAATGTTTGCTGTAATGAGGAACTGATTTTAATATAAGATCAGAGTCCGAAGTTATAACATTTTTGTCATACGCATATTTTAAAATTGAAAACAAAGTAATCTCTAGGATAGAATTAATTTATGTGCTACTCATTTTGACTTTGAATGAAGATCATTTGTTTTATTAAAAATGAGTAATAATAAATCTCTTTTAATAAAAACTAGAAGCAGGCATGTGGCACATGTCTGTAATTCCAGTACTTGGGAGGCTGAGACAGAAGAATTGCAGATTCAAGGCCAGCCTCAGCAACTTAGCAAGACCCTATTTTACACACACAAAAAAAGGGAGGGGGCTGGGAGTGTAGCTTAGAGGTAGAGTACCCCTGGGTTCAATTCTCCAGTACCAAAAAAAAAGAAAAAAAATAACTATATTCACTTTTTTTTTTTTGCGGTACCAGGGATTGAATGCGGGGGCGTTCTACCTCCGCGTTACGCCCCTGGCCCTATTTTTTATACTTTACTTTGAAACCGGGTCTCACGAAGTTGCGGAGGGCCTCACTAAGTAGAGAGAGAGAGAGAGAGAGAGAGAGAGAGAGAGACAGGGAGAGAGAGAGAGCGAGCTGAGGCTGGCCGCGAACCCCGATCCTCCGGTCTCCGCCTCCCAAAGTACTGGGATTACAAGCGTGTGCCACCACGCCCGGCCTCACTTATCTCTTAATGAAATAAGTTAATTTGAAATCTTGATACTGTTACTTAATCAGTGATGTCATCAAGTTTTGTGCCAGTATTGGAAAATTGCTCTGATATTAATTTCTAGTAAAATGTAAAAGGCAGTCATTCAGGCAGGGAGAGGCTATAGCTCTGTTTGTCACATTCCAAGAACTCCCCCTCCCTCCTCTTCTGTCCCTTTGTTCTAAATGATTAACCCATAGTAAGAATGTAAGGACGATTAAAGCCTCTAGCCTTAAAAGCACGTAGAGACTTAAGAGCACCATAGAGGCAGTTAAGGCTTTAGCCCTAAGATCACAGTGACTCTGCCTAGCACATTTTAAAATGGTAAAGATAACAAGGACCTTATGCCTTGCTCTTAGAGATAATACACAGCTGCACTGGCTACAGCTAGTGCCTCTGTTTACCTCCTATTCTTCGTGACTCGGCCTCAGTATGAGAAAGGCAAACTCCATGTGTTACATCAAAGTGCCCATAGTTGATAGACAACCAATACAGCCCAATACAATAGGGTTGTAAAAGCAAGGTAGATTATTGACCTCTGCACTTAGTAAGTGCACTTAGTAGACTAGAAGGTACCACCTGCCTAAGGAATAAGTTATGCCTAAGAAATAAGTTACTAGCTCGTTGCCTTGGTAACACTGATAAAACCATACCAATGTGAGAATTGTATTTAAGGGGCTGGGGTCGGAGGGAGGGCAGAGTTCCACTTTCGGGCTCTCCAGTGTCTTCCAGGCATGCGTCTTTTCCTCTTCTCTTTTTCTATTTCCTACTGACTTTGTAATAAAATTTTGTTAAAGCTGCAACCGAGCTGCCTGTTAGTTTTTAATTCTTCTCTTCAGACAATCTGATCTGAATTGAAGGAAAGAGTCCACAGTGCCGCTCCCACCGTAACATTTCTGCTAATGTTTATGAAAGTATTTGAAAAGTTATGCATACCTTTATTTACAACATATATAATGGACAGTAATCTCATCTCTGTTTCTCTCCCTCTCTCTCTCTCTCAACATCCCATCTTTCTCTCTCTCTCCCATATCTCAATATCCCTTCTCTCTTAATAACTAAATCTCTGTCAATGACTAAAAAATAAGTAGACCAATAAGAAAGTTATAATTCAGAATAGATAGGAAAAATCAATTATTATACTTTTAAAATAATGCTAAACTTTACTAGTAATGAGGGAAATTAATACTAAAAAGGATTTTTATTTTCACCTGTGATGTTGACAAGAACTATGTACATGCATTTGTCTGACACTGTATACCCCAATATGATATAAAATTACAATGCACCAAATTAAAAAAAAGAATAGAAAAAACATACAAACAAGGAAGTAGATAATCTTGGTGAGTGTAACTGGATGTAGCCTTTTTGAACTTTTACATCTTATTCTACAAACACTATCAGATTTATCTACTATAAGTATATATCCAAGTATAACTTGATTTAAAAAAATAGAAGCCAGGTATGGTGGTACACTCCTATAATCCCAGTACTTGAGAGACTGAGATAGGAAGATCGCAGGTCCAAGACCAGCCTCAACAATTTAGCAAGACCCTCAGTAACTTAGCAAAACCCTCTTTCAAAATAAAATAGGTGGGGGAGGGCTAAATGAGGGATGGGTGCATGTATGCCTCTACCGTCCTGAACCTCATCAAGATGTATGATTACAATGTACCAATAAAAAATAAAAATTAAATAAATAAATAAAATAGGGCTGAGGGTGTAGCTCTGAGCTAGAGGCCCTCTAGGTTCAATCCTCAGGTTCCTCCCTACCAAAAAATAGACCATCTGTGCATTTTGAAGTACATTTAGGGAAAAACAAGCTATTAATGGCCAAATACCTTTTAAAAAGATGTCATGGAATTCATTTCCAGCTAATGGTGTTTCAGGTCAAAAAGATGATCAACTCTTATTAATTGCTTATTTTCTTAAATGCCATTTTGATCTACTGTTTTCAATTCTGACAGCTAGAGTCATGGAGTAGCAAACACACTTTCTGTAAAGCACCAAGCACCTCTGGAATGGTCATTAAGGGTCGTTCATACATTAAGGCACAAATGGATTCACAGTGCTTTCCACTTCCTTGGGTTAGTTGCTCTGATGGCTAGGAAATGTGGCTCTCAGGATGGCGCAGTCGAGTTTGGAGCACTTGTGAAGACAGGGAGTCAGTGCTGAGGGAAACGTGTCGTTGTGGTGGGTTCAGATACAGAAAACAACTTGCCCCGCGTCTTTCCTGGGCCTTCAGCTTAACCGCTTCAGAGATTCTGAGAAAGTGAACTCTGAGAAGTCTCTAATTTGCAAGCAGACTTGTGGGACAGGCTGTTGATAAGTCAGAGGTCATGGTGTGCCTGTCTGGCCCATCCTGGACATCAGAAATGTCCAAGGGAACTGGACCTTTAAAAGGTGCCATGTCAAAGTTGATAGAAGATCTGGAAATAATATATTTGGGAGCCTTAAAGAGAGCATTTAAGAGGGAACACAGTAACTTTAAGTATTTAAAGCTCTATCATTTAGATTCTATTTCTTGCTACAGATTGGAAGTCTAGACATCACAGCTAGAAGCCACAAAGAAACACATTTCAGCTCACTAGACAGATGAATTTTCTTATTCTTAGAGCAATCCAGTAATGGAACAGACTGCTTTCCGAAGTTGTGGGCTCCTGCTGGTTCTAGAAATGCCTAAATTGACATTCAATAGCTGTCTCGGGAAGGAGGTTGGTGGGATCAGGTAATCCTGAAAGTCTCTCACATTATCCTCTGAATCTTGTGCTTCCTAAGGCAATGACATTTTGTTTTTTCTTTTTCTTTTTCTCCTCCTCCTCCTCCTCTTCCTCCTCCTCTTCCTCCTCCTCCTCCTCCTCCTCCTCCTCCTCCTCCTCCTTCTTCTTCTTTCTTCTTCTT
>PVJS01053810.1:0-13169 GCA_004027185.1 Glis glis
TCCTCCGGTCTCCGCCTCCCAAAGTACTGGGATTACAAGCATGCGCCACCACGCCTGGCTGTCCTCTGGGTTTTGTTTCTTATATATACCCTGAATACCATCTTATGCTATTTGTTTCCTGTCAGGTTCATAAATGAGTCTTTTTTTTCCCAGAGCTACTGTGTCCTGGAGTGGAGGAGCAGGTTGTCACTGATTGATTAGTTTTCTTCTATTTTATTTTGTTTCAACAGAGTTTCTCTGAATTAGGCCCCCCCCCTTGTTCTAAATTCCTAGTAAGATAAGGTTGTGGGGAAGATAAGAGCAAGAAAAGGCAAGATAAAGAAGGAATGAAGTCTCCATCACATTCCATGGGATTCTGTGTCTAGTTAGCCTGATTACCCCAACACCAACTTTTTTTGAATACCCCAGTTATGATGCCTACATTTTAAAATATAGTAATCCCTATTCAGGCATAGTGGTGCATGCTTGTAATCCCAGTACGTGGGAGGCTGAGACAGGAGGATTGCAGATTCGCAGCCAGCCTCAGCTACTTGTGAGACTCTCATCAACATAGCAAGACCCTGTTTCAAAATAAAGAATAAAAAATTGGGCTGGGGGTGTAGTTCAGAGGTAGAATGTGCCTGTGTTCAACACCCCCAGCCCTATTTTATTATTTTATTTGGAAACAGAGTCTCACTAAAAATAAAATAAAATATAGTAATCTCAATCCAATTCTTTAGTCAAAATTAACCATTTGACTATACTGTGCAAGAAGAGATTAGAGCCATAGATTTTTTTTTTTTTTTTTTTTTTTTGGTGGTACTGGGGATTGAACCCAGGGATATTCTACCTCCAAGCCACACCCCCACTCCTATTTTTTATTCTTTATTTTGAAACAGGGTCTCACTAAGTAGCTGAGGCTGGCCATGAACTGGCAATCCTCCTGTCTCAGTCTCCCAAGTACTGGGATTACAAGCATGCGCCACCATGCCGCCCGGCTAAGCCACAGACATTTTGTGTGTGTGGTGCTGGGGATTGAACCCAGGGACATTCTACCTCTGAGCTACTTCCCCAGGACTATTTTATTATTTTATTTGGAAACAGAGTCTCAGTAAGTTGTGGAGAGCCTCACTAAGTTGCTGAGGCTGGCCGAGAACCTGGGACCCTCCTGCCTCAGCCTCCCAAATACTGGGATTACAAACGTGCACCACAACACCCAGGGTTTTTTGTTTTTGGGTTTTTTTTTTTTGTGTGTGTGTGTGTGGTGGTACCATATTTAATCCCCAGTACCACACACACAAAAAAAATAATAAAATAAACACCTGAAGACATTTGCATTTCTATATCCAAAATAAATGGCCTACCTGGGCATGGTGGCGCACGGTTGTAATCCCAGTACTTGAGATTCTGAGACAGGAGGATCGCAGGTTCGTGGCCAGCCTCAGCTACTTAGTGAGGCCCTCTGCAACTTAGTGAGATCTTGTTTTAAAATAAAGAATAAAAAATAGGGCTGTGGGTATAGTTTGGAGGTAAAATGCCCCTGGGTTCAATCCCCACTACCACACATACAAAAAAAAAAAAAAAAAACCAGGAACAAAAAATAGGGCTGGGGGTGTAGCTCAGAGGTAGAATACTCCTGGGTTCAATCCCCAGTACCGAAAAAAAAAATATTCTCACCAGGTGCGGCAGTACACACTTGTAATCCCAGTACTTGGAAGGCTGAGACAGGAGGATCACAGGTTCCAAGCCAGCCAGCCTCAGCAACTTAGCAGGCTCTCAGCAACCTAGTGAGAGCCAAATAGAAATAAAATAGAGCCGGGCGTGGTGGCGCTTGTGATCCCAGTACTTGGGAGGCTGAGACTGGAGGATCCTGGTTCGCGGCCAGCCTCAGCTACTTAGTGAGTTCCCCCGCAACTTAGTAAGACCCTGTTTCAAAATAAAAAATAAAAATAATAGGGCTGGAGGTGTAGCTCAGAGGTAGAATATCCTGGGTAAAATCTCCAGTCCCACACACAAAATAGAATTATTTTAAATAAAAATAAAATAGAAATAAAATTGGTTAGGGGTGTAACTTTGAAGTAGAATGCTTCTGGGTTCAATCCCCAGTACCCCCCAAAATCACAATTAAAATAGTTACAATTTGAACATAAATTAAGTTCCATACCAGTAAAATTTTAAGAAAACTTTAATGAATTCATAATTTCACTATTTTTATCTATTTATTTTTGGGTACTAGGGATTGAATCCAAGGATATTCTACCTCTAAGCTATCCCCCCAGCCCTTTTTATTTTGAAACGGGTCTCTCTGAGTTGCTGAGGCTGTCCTCAAACCTGCAATCCTCTTGTCTCAGCCTCCCAAGTACTTGAGAATATATTTTAGTCAGTTCATGGGGAGCTATACAGAAAGGAAGGTAGAGCTCAGAAATAGTGTGAATCCAGCACTATCAAAACAAACACAGTATGAGCATAAGTATTTAAGACACAAGGCATATGTTCTTTTTCAGGCTTTTTTTTTTTTTTTTTTGGTAGCCTGAATGAAATTTTCCTCCAGCCCATCCAACCCCACTTGGCTTTTACTCTGATTCTCTGGGATCATTCCTAGAAATTATAGACTGGGGGCTGGGGATGTAGCGCAGTGGCAGAGCACTTGTTAAGCTTGTATAACGCCGTGGGTTCCATCCCCAGTACGGGGGGGGGGACTGGAAATATAATTGCTCCAGTGAGAAATGAAAGAGTCTGTGTCTGTGTGAGCTGGTATAGTAAGAACCCAGCTCTTGCCGGGCGTGGTGGCGCACACTTGTAATCCCAGTACTTGGGAGGCTGAGACAGGATCGCAGGTTCGCGGCCAGCCTCAGCTACTTAGTGAGGCCCTCTACAAGTTAGTGAGACCCTGTCTCAAAATAAAGACTAAAAATTAAGGCTGGGGGTGTAGCTCGGAGGTAGAATGCCCCTAGGTTCAATCCCCAGTCCTGCAAAAACAAAACAAAACAAAACAAACAAACAAAAAAGAACCCAGCTCTGAAATCAGTCTGATCCTCTCTAGGCAAAATGCTACGTTAGAGTTTCTGGGTACACAAACCAGAAGCCCCATGTGTGCCTTTGATAGTGTGAATAAACACTGCTGGATGAGCACACATCTTTAACAGTTTTGCCAGTTTATGATATAATGAACAAAATAAAGACTATTTGCCGAGTCACAAACCTAAATTATTAAATTTATTTGACCCCCCCTTTATGAAATTATCTTCTTCACACACACACACATATATATATGTGTGCATGCACGTACACACACACACACACACACACACACACACACTTTCAATGGTGATGCTTGGAATTGAGTCCAGGGTTTCAGGCTTGCCGGGCAAACATGCTACCACTGAGCTACACCTGCAACCCCCTTTTTGGATATTCTTACTATCCACTCCAAATGGCCTGTTACATAGGATGTCTGGGATTAGTTGCCTTGGACTATGAAGAACTCTATCAAAATGGCATGCCTTAGCCAGGCGGGGTAAAATATCCCTAGATTCAATCACCAGTAAACCAGACCACCCAACCAAAAAAGATACACCTTTTTCCAGAAGAAGGGTCAAGGCTAGTATTTAATCTATCACTTAAATTTGCAACATGCTTGCTATTAGTATTTGTTACAAGTATTGGAAGGTTGCATTATCACCAGAATAGTTAAAAAATATTTAACCAATTATTTCTTTTACTAACTGGAACAAAGTTGTAGATAAGTATGCAGATAACAAAATCTATATCAACTGTGTCAACTTCCATTTCTTGTAGCTAAATAGATTTCTTTAAAATGGTACTGGGAATTGAACACAGGGACAGTCTACCTGTGAGATACACCCCTATCCCTATTTTATTTTTTATTTGGAAACAGGGTCTCACTAAGTTGTTGAGAGCCTTGCTAAGTTTCTGAGGCTGGCTGTGAACCTGTGATCCTCTTGTCTCAGTCTCCCAAATACTGGGATTACAGGCGTGCGCCATCACACCTGGCTGTAATTTAGTCCTTTTAAATCAACACAAGCATCTACAATAACAATTTATAAGTGAAAGAAATAGTTCTCACACATACCAAGTGTATCTCAATCCCCTTTCCTACACACACAGCGTCCCATCCTGACGCCCTGCCCCCGCCCCACTTGCTCTCCCCTTTATCAGCATCATCAAGGAAGGAAGCAGTGCAGAGCAGGGTTGCCAGTGCAGAACCTGGCAGCAAGATCACTTTGTTTTCATTTTTTATTTTCTAAATCAGCCTCTGTAGACAGTTTCCTGGTTTAATATCTACTGACATTTCTTTATATTTGTTCAACTAGTTCTTCCAAATACTGTTATTACTTTGATATTTTATAACCAAATAGCTTGAAAATGTCCTCTGGCAGGGAACGAAGAGTATCTAATTACAGAATATTTAAATGTGTCCACTCCCTAGGATGCTAACACTTTGTTTTGAAATGATTTTTGGATTTATCGATGAAATGTGAAAATAGTATAGAGTTCTTATATACCCATCACCTTACCTCAGCTAATGTTATATCCATAATCATGATATGGGTAGGCTTCCTCTTCTTTTCTTTTCTTTTTTCTTTTTTTTTTTTTTTTTGGTACTGGGGATTGACTGTGGGGTCATTCTATTTCCAAGACACACCTCCAGCCTCTCCTCCCCCTTTGAAACAGGGTCTTGCTAAATTACTGAGGGTCTCGCTAAATTGCTGAGGCTGGCCTCGAACATGCGATCCTCCTGTCTCAGCCTCCCAAGTATTGTGAATATGGGTGTGTACCACTTGCCTGGTTTCCAGTAACTCCTTTTGGCCCTACTACACTGCCTCTATAGTCACTAGTGATGCTGAATGTGTGCTGTTTGCTCTTTCAGGCCCACACTCCACCTTCTACACTCTCTTCCAAGTCCCAGGAGGTCAACCACATGTATTTGAACAGAAGACTCCCTTTCTCTCTGGCTTTCCATTGGGATCCACCAAGGAAGGCAATAGTCCAGAGGGCTGGGGATTAATCACTCCCCCAGGAGTCCTTGCAGAAGCCCTTCTCTACCAAAGGCCACAGCAAAAGACCCTCAACAACTTAGAGAGACTCTGTTTCAAAATAATTTTTAAAAGGGCTAGGGGTGTAGCTGGGAGGTAGAATGCCCCTGGACTCAATCCCTAGTTAAAAACAAAACAACAGAGCCGGGTGTGGTGGCGCACGCTTGTAATCCCAGTACTTGGGAGGCTGAGACCGGAGGATCTGGGTTCGTGGCCAGCCTCAGCTACTTAGTGAGGCCCTCTGCAACTTCGTGAGACACAGTTTCAAAATAAAGTATAAAAAATAGAGCCGGGGTTGTAGCTCCGAGGTCGAATGCCCTTGGGTTCAATCCCCAGTACCGCAAAAAAAAAAAAAAAAAAAACAGCCGAGTGTGGTGGCACTTGCTTGTTATCCTGGTACCTGGGAGGCTGAGACAGGAGGATCGCAGGTTTGCGGCGAGCCTCAGCTACCTAATGAGGCCCTCTGCAACTTAGTGAGATCCTGTTTCAAAAATAAAAAGAATAAGGCCGGGCATGGTGGCGCACGCTTGTAATCCCAGTATTTGGGAGGTGGAGACCGGAGGATCCGGGTTCGCGGCCAGCCTCAGCTACTCAGTGAGGCCCTCCGCAACTTCGTGAGACCCGGTTTCAAAATAAAGGATAAAAAATAGGGCCGGGGGTGTAGCGCGGAGGTAGAACACCCCTGGGTTCAATCCCCGGTACCACAAAAAAAATACATAAATAAAAGAATAAAAATTAAGCTGGGCGTGGTGGCGCACGCTTGTAATCCCAGTACTTTGGGAGGTGGAGACCGGAGGATCCAGGTTCGCGGCCAACCTCAGTGCGCATGCGCGCGCGTGCACGCGCGCGATCAATCGATCGATCTCTCTCTCTCTCTCTCTCTCCTCTCTCATCTCTCTCTCTCTGTCTGTCTCTCTCTCTCTCTACCTAGTGAGGCCCTCCGCAACTTCGTGAGATCCGGTTTAAAAAATAAAGCATAAAGAAAAAAGGGCCGGGGGCATAGCGCAGAGGTAGAACGCCCTTGCATTCAATCCCCGGTACCGCAAAAAAAAAAAAGAAAAAAAAAGAATAAAAATTAGAGCTGGGGCTGTAGCTTGGAGGTAGAATGCCCCTGGATTCAATCCCAATACTGCAAAAAAAAAAAAAAAAAACTTCCAATGATAGCATAGCTAACAAGTTGCCATCTATATATTAAAATAACTAAGGATTACAAACAGGGCTTGAGAGGGGTCCTGATGCTGAGCTTCACCACCAAGCCTGCTGCTCAGCATTTGATGCCCATCTGTCATTAAAGTGCTTTGGAAAAAACTCATTGTCTAGAAGAAGACTCTCGATAAGGAATTTGAGATCATTGCTTATAGTTTTCACATTTGAAATACAACAGAATGAATACAGTTATCAATGTAAATAACAGTTTGCTTTTAGTGGAGAGATATGGGGGAAAGCACTTCCAACCCCACAATGGACCAAATATTTGATCACCAGGCTGAGTAGAATGGAGTAAGCCTCAAATTCTACACCCAATATCCTTCATGTAGTTCTTCATCTACCTCCTTCCTAACAGATGATGAAGATTAAAAAAAATAAAATCAAGCTGGGCCTGGTGGTACACACTTGTAGTCCCAGTACTTGGGAGGCTGAGACAAGAGGATCCCAGGTTTGAGACCAGCCTCAATGAGACTCTAAGAAACCTAGTGAGACCCTGTTTCAAAAAAATAAATAAATAAAAAGGGCTGGGGGTATAGCTTGGAGGTAGAATGCCCCTGGGTTCAACTAACACACACACACACACCCCACTCATAATCCCTACAGTATAGCCCCCATCCTGGCACATCTGTAAGGTCTGAAGATCTAAGGGGCCAGAATCAAGGGAACAGACTAGATTTCTGACACAATGCCAAATGCAAAGGCAGAATTAGGACAGGAGACCAAGTCATAACCTGTAGATTCCCGTCACTGGTCCCCTGGGTAGCATCCAGCTGGACCGTTTGCGTTCTCACCCATAAAAACTTAAACTGAGCCAGTCCCAGCTCCTAAGGGCGATAAGGCAAGAGGGTCGCAAGTTCCTGGACAGCCTGTGCAATTTACTCAGACCCTGTCTCCAAATAGACGTAAAAAGGGCTGGGGAAGTAGTTCAGTGCTAGAGCACATTTGGGTTCAATCCCCAGTGCTGGGGGCGGGGGGGGATCCTTAAGCTGAAAGCTGTATTCTAGCATTTCTACTGTGCATCAAAATAATAATAATAATAATAATAATAATACTATGCTTTCCTTATAAAAGGAAAAAATATTATGTCTGACAGAAAAAAATTTTTAATTTAATGCCTTTTAGAATATTTTTCTACTCTGGTACAACATTCGCAATACAGGGAAAGTGAGCAGAAATTCAGCTCTAGCCAGGTGTGGTGGCACACGCTTGTAATCACAGTACTTGGGAGGCTGAGATAGGGGGATCATAGGTTCGAGGCCAGCCTTGGCAACTTAGTGAGGCCCTCCACAACTTAGTGAGACCCTGTTTCAAAATAAAGAATAAAAAATAGGGCTGGGGGTATAGCTCAGAGGTAGAATGCCCCTGGGTTTAATCCTCAGTACCACCCAAAAAAAAAAAAAAGAAAACCAACTCCACAACTCAGTTCTGCTTCCGGGGGGGCAGATAAAATTTGGCCACCCATACGCATTTATTTAAAAAAAAAAAGCCAGGCATGGTGGCACACACTTGTAATCCCAGTACTTGGGAGGCTGAGGCAGGATGATTGCAGGCTCGCAGCCAGCCTCAGCAACTTGGTGAGATGCCGTTTCAGAATAAAATAAGGCTGGGGGTGTAGCTCAGAGGTAGAATGTCCCTGGGTTCCATCCCCAGTACCACACACACACACACACACACACACACACACACACACAAAGCCAGAGTCCACTGCCATCATTCCCAAAAGGAACACATAGTACATTTACTTCTGAAATTTATTTCAAGTGACAGGACACTCACAGACTAACAAAATAAACATAAAATTAAATAGCACTCCCAATGCCCAGTTCTATTTCCAACAAAGGTGGGAGATTTAACTATTAGGCTTAGTGTCTATTAGTTTCTGCATGTAGTCTACCTCTTTCTCCCACACCCCCTAAATGAAATTTAAGAGCCATCTATAACAGCAAAACTAAAATTATTTATTAAGAATCTAATGGCTGAAGCCGGGTGTGGTGGCGCACGCTTGTAATCCCAGTACTTGGGAGGCGGAGACCGGAGGATCCGGGTTCATGGCCAGCCTCAGCTATTTAGTGAGGCCCTCCTCAACTTCATGAGACCCGGTTTCAAAATAAAGTATAAAAGATAGGGCTGGGGGTGTAGCTCGGAGGTAAAACGCCCTGGGTTCAATTCCTGGTACCGCAAAAAAAAAAAAAAAATAATAATAATCTAATGGCTGAGATGAACATATCCAATACAGAAAGACATGTAAGTAGGGCTCTTAATGACACACTTCTATAGTTGGGGGAAGGGAAGGACATAAAAGGAGGTACCAATCAATAATAAGAAGAAACACAGAAGATGGTTTAACTTATCTTGAAAATAACCAGTATTCTATTTGTACAGGCCCCGTAAGAATTGTGCCAAGCAATTTCATTCATTCTACAGTGCCCAGCACGTTGCTGACTGTGGTAAATATTAAGTACTTGCTAGTTGGTGAAAATGTCCATGGCAATGCTGTGTACACACAGGAAACAGAAACTCGAGGTGGTCAGCCAAATTAGAAAGCAGCACAAGGTTTGGTTCTCAATGTCAACATTTTCAAGTGACACAACTGGAGGAACAAATGAGATAAAATTCTGCCACATTCACAGTCACACTTCAACACATTGTTTCTCTTGGAGGGCTAAAACTTTATTTGCAAAAGAGAAGCTATAATTGGGTGAACATATTTTAAATTAAATATATACAATATAATTTTACATCCGGGCTGTTTCATTGCTTACTATTTAGTCTTGAATTGAACAGATTGCTAAGGTTGCTTACATTTACAGTAGCCTTCTTTCTACCTCTTGAAATCTCCAGCACATAAGCACCTATTTGCCAGACTAAAGCTAGCCTTGAACTTTTAGTGATGCTATACGCTTTTAAGTTAACCCTTCTAAATACTGTACAAAGCTCATACCATGAATTTCCAGCTCATAACCAAATTTGGTTCCTGCTCAAACCTCACCAGGCAATCTATAGAAAATAAAGAAAACACGCTTATTCATACAGCTCAATGGATGCCAAAATTAAAGATGATATAATGAAATTTTGGGATTAAGCCATTATCCTTTGGCTGTCAGATATCAATGACTTCCCCATTTTAAACTGAACTAAAATCTCTAAAGATCCTTTTTCTTTGGGGAACAACAATCTACACATTTGAAAATAGTATTTAATGGAGGGTCTATTAGAGTCACAATGGATCGTAGCTGTCAACTTCACATAGTACCTTTTTCTGAAAGGCTAAAAGTACACACTGGTGCACACCACAAATGCAAATGCTATAGACTGATATAAAGAAAAATGAATTTTATTCAGAACACTTTGCATATAAACTTTTCCTTCTGCAGACTTGTGTGGAGTTGAAAATAAAGGATGCAAATATGCACATTATGCAGCACCATCAAAAAGAGAGACCGAAAACCACTTTAGTTGAAAATGCATTTATCTACTGACAATTGGGGTGAATTCACACCCACTGTATTCCCAGTTTACCCTCAAGTGACAGAAAAATACTATATAAAATGGAAAAAAATTAAATATTACTTAATCAACAGCTGATTACCTTTAAAACTTTGGGCTTCTTTTCCCTCTGGGGCCTCTTGTTTTCTTTTATAACCTAAAAAAAATCAAATTGGAAACATGAGCCTCCATTTAAGAAAAAAAAAATGAGCTCCCACCTCCTCCCAAAATTTTTGGCTATTTCTCTGTAAAACTACTTATACCATTTAAAATCATCAACATGTTTGCTAGGCAGAAACTACACAGCCTATGTAAAAATGGATATTTTAAAAGTCACTGGAAAAAAACAGGCTTCCATAAAGATGAAGGAGGGTAATACCCTTTTTTCCCCTTAAAGTCTGTCTTAATTAGCCTCTGCATTCTTCACAGCGAAGCCCACGAGGTAGCCATCTTGCTTGCTTCTGCAGAGGAAGCCTCTACAGTGGAACACTTCTGCAAACTGCTTTTGGTATTATTATCATGGTGTTTAAAGGCAGCCCTGGCCTGCCAGCACTGTAGACGTGCTGGGCATGCCTTTTGCAAAAACAGCCCCACAAAGAGTGCAGCCAATGGCAGCGCAGAGCTTAGCAACTCCAAAGTGATCTTCTCAGCCTAGCCCTTCCTAGACAAAGGATCTCCTGTGCGGCTCAGCTCTCCCCACAGGACACAGGCAGCCACAAGCTGCGACATGGAGTTCTCTGCAGAGGATCTGGTCGCGCCGAAATCACAGGAGGGTTCAGCAAAACACACACACACACACACACACACACACAAACAACCAAAAACAAAAAGCAATGCACACAAATCCCCCAGGTCACCACCATCAGATCGATGGTGGAGCCTCCCAGAGGAGTAACCTCTTGGTGGCTCCGAGGGCAGGTCTCTGTGGGGGAGGGGAGCGCGGCTCTGCCTCCAACATACAGGAGATATGACTGAGCCTAGGGGGGCATCTGGGCTTGCTGAAACTCTGGAAGGTATTGTGCATTTTTACTTTATAAGGCAAGGCTAAATATTGGCAATATTTAAGGCAGGGAGGTTACGTGAGGACAGGGCAGGCTCAGCTGTTGGGCTGCGTGTCTCATTCCTTGGAACCACACCTCTTTGCAGCAGGCGCTTTGCCCAGAAACAGCCATTTGATTTCTGTCAATAAATGTCCAATGACAAAGGCAGATTAAAAAAATGACAATAAAGCCACTTACAAGAAAAAGGACAGGGCGAGGACAAGAAGGGGTGGGGTTTTCAAAATACATTGCCACTGAGTGGCTAGAGAGAAATGGTTTCTCTTCTTGCTCTCGACATTTCTGAGGACTTTCATTTCCAAAGGAAAAGCTGCCTTACCAGAAGGCAGACTCCAACTTGCACCTCTGGGATGAAAAGGTGCCTTTGACTCCTTTCTCTCCCAGGATCACCAACTGTCACTAAGCATCTCTGCAAAGCAGACAAGCCAGTCCCCACGTGCAGCCTGTCTGTGCACCAGCCTGGCGGTCAGAGCCACCCACTTCCCAGGGACTGGGACCAGGAACTGAGTCAGGAGTGGAAAAGCCACCCACCACCTCCCCACATGCATGCACTGGATGGCACCAATGCCCAGCAGGAGGGAGGCACAGACTGCCGGCGGCAGCGGCTACGCTATGTTTGACACCTGCCAGACACTGGGGAAGGCAGGTCAGTCTCCCGCCATCAGCCCCCTGGCGTTGAAAGAGTGGCAGCGAAGGACCCCAGCTGCAGCAGCGAGCAGGATAATCTCAAGGTCACTGCCAAAAGGCAATGCAGAGGCTGGTCACAGCCCATCACAGCCACCTTGACAGCTGCACACATCTTGGGAAGACAGCCCCAGCTCCAGCCTCACAGAGCCAATCAGCAGCCCACTTGGAGGGTTGGCAGAGCGGCTTGCCTGGCTGCTCAGCCAAAAATGGGTTTTCCACTTGCAGTTGGACTCAGAACAGATTCCCACAACCAAAAATTGGGAACAGAGCAAGGGCCGGAAGGCCTGCATTCCATAACCCTGGGTTTCTAGCCTCTTGCTTTGCCACGAAAGCACGCTTTCCTGGTTGTGATCAATATGCCTCTTTCCCAAGTGTGTGTGTGTGTGTGTGTGTGTGTGTGTGTGTGTGTATGCATGCATGTGCCCTCTGTGCTACTGGGAATTGAACCCCCTGGAGGGGTGGGGTGTTTTACCACTGAGCCAAAGCCCCTAGCCCCTTATTTATTAATTTACTTATTTAGTTAGATTTATTTATGCATTTCTTGGTACTGGGGATTGAACTCTGGGGCATCTTGCCTCCGACCTACACCCCAGCCCTTTTTATTTTTTATTTTGAAGCACAGTCTCTCGCTCAGTTGCTGAGGATCTAGGTAAATTGCTGAAGCTGGCCTCAAACCTGCAATCCTTTTGTCTCAACTTTACAAGAATTGAGATTACAGGTGTGCGCAATTATACCTGGCTGTTTTCTCACTTTTATTTTTGATCCTAAGAACTGAACAGAGGGTCGCATGCATGCTAAGTGATGCTCCACCACCGAACTACATCCCCAGACTGTTTTCCCAATTTTAAACTACCTCTCAAAACCACACAAACCCCAAATATTTAATAAATTAATATAAGAGGAAAAACAAGCAAACAAAAAAGCAGGATGTGGTGGTGCACACTTATAATCCCAGTACTTGGGAGGCTGAGACTGGAGGATCACAGGTGGGAGGACAGCCTCAAAAAGTAGTGAGACTCTCATCAACCTAGTGAGACTCTGTTTCAAAATAAAAATAAGCTGGGCATGGTGGCACATGCTTGTAATCCCAGTACTTAGGATGCTGAGACAGGAGGATCACAGGTTCAAAGTCAGCCTCAGCAATTTAGTGAGGCTCTCAGCAACTAAGCAAGACCCTGTTTTCAAATAAAAAATTTAGGGCCGGGCGTGGTGGTGCACGCTTGTGCTCCCAGTACTTTGGGAGGCAGAGACCGGAGGATCC
Organism: Glis glis; assembly: GCA_004027185.1. Classification (NCBI taxonomy): domain Eukaryota; kingdom Metazoa; phylum Chordata; class Mammalia; order Rodentia; family Gliridae; genus Glis; species Glis glis. The sequence goes on from PVJS01053810.1 coordinate 12,738, forward strand.
GGGTTCGCGGCCAGCCTCAGCTCTCTCTTCTCTCTCTGTCTCTCTACTTAGTGAGACCCTCCGCAACTTCGTGAGATCCGGTTTCAAAATAAAATATAAAAAATAGGGCCGGGGGTGTAGCGCGGAGGTAGAACGCCCCTGGGTTCAATCCCGAGTACAGCAAAAAAAAAAAAAAAAAAAAATTAAGCCGGGTGTGGTGGCACACACTTGTAATCCCAGTATTTGGGAGCTTGAGACCAGAGGATCCGGGTTCGCGGCCAGACTCAGCTACTTAGTGAGGCCCTCTGCAACTTAGTGAGACTATTTCAAAAATAAAGAGCCAGCCGGGCGTGGTGGCCCACGCTTGTAATCCCAGTACTTTGGGAGGCGGAGACCGGAGGATCCGGGTTCGCGGCCAGCCTCAGCTTGCTCTCTCTCTCTCTCTCTCCCTGT
>PVJS01053812.1:0-13170 GCA_004027185.1 Glis glis
GGGCGGGGGCGGGCCGCGGGGCCGGGAGGGGGGAGGGCCGGGGCCGCTGCGGGAGGGGGCGTCCGCCTGCCTGCGCGGCTCGCGCCGCCGGTCGTTGCGGCGGTGACATGCCCGTGAGCTGCGGAGGCTGCGGCCGCCAGGTGAGCCTGGCGCGGACTCGCCCCGGCGTGCGGCGCTGCGCCCGGCGTGGCGGCGAGGTGCGGGGCCGGGATGCCCGAGGGCGCGCTCCGCCGCAGCCCCTCCGCCCGCCCGCCTGCGGTGCCCGCGCTGGCCTCGCCGCCGGGGGCCGCGTCTGCGCTCGGCGGTGGGCGGCGGAGGGAGCGGGGCGCGGGGAAGCGGGGAGCCCGAGGCCCCGCCGGAGGGGAGGCGCTGGGGTCGCGGCCCTCCGAATGACAGGCCGTTTCCGCCGCTCGGGTGGTCTCCAGAGCCCGGCCCCGGGGATGTGAGGGTGGGTGTGCTCAGTCTGTGTTCGTGGTGCGCGCACGGGTGTGTGTACAGGAAGAGGAGGATGTTGCACTTTGTCCCCAAACAGCATCCTTCACTGTCAGAACCCCGGAGCCCGGAACCGGCGCTGCTGGAATCTCGTGACGGAAACCGAAGGCGGCTAGGGACTCTCAGAGTATGGATATTTGCGTTTGCTGTCAGATTCTCTTAGGCTGGTGATGGCTTGAATGATGGCCATTCAGTATCCCGAATGGATTGAACATACTATTATTACAGGCATCTAAGATGCTTTATATATATAAAAAAGTGTAGATGTAACCAAAGCAATAAAAATTTTTTGGCACAATGACAATGACAGTAAAATCTAAATGACCACAGAGCGGTATGACTTGGTAACAGTTCTTTTCCTCTGCTTTCCTACTCACATTAATTGCAGATATTGTAGCTTTAAGATATTAAGGCATTTCATGGTGAGAGATACTACTGACACAGCGAACGGCCTTAGTATACACTGAAGTTAGTAATTCTAGTTCTCTTTTTAACTTTGTGATTATTTAGTCACTTCCAAAACGCTTAAGTTTTCCTTGCCTTCTTCCCACCTTGTTAGGAATGTTAGGTTGACTGATACCGATTTTGTTATATTGAAAACAATCAGAATGTATATTCAGCAAAGATGGAGTACTTAGTTGTGCAAAGATGATTTTGTTTTAAGATCTTGTGTATGATAATTATAGTAAATGTCAGCGCAGTTCCTGCATGATTGCTGTCAGTTAAAATAGTGCAACTTAATGATTTTTTAAAAACTCATTTTCCAGTAGTATCCTGGTTATTCATACTTTTTTGTGTTCCTTCAGGCCAAACTGAACCAAGGGTTGACAGTGAATTTCAAAATTAGGTGTAGATATGAGTAATGGAGTGGTTTATGAGAGATCAAAGAATCTAAGGGAATCAGAGAAGAGTGGGTTCCCAAGCTGAACTAGTCATTAGTGTATGTCCCTACAAAACTGCACTGTGGACAAGGTCGATAAGGATTCTGCAGTGTACTCCACTGACATTTCTCAGTTGTAGATGTGGAAGTTGCCTTAGAGCCAAAACCACAGTGAGAAAGTCTCTAGCCTTCTCTAGCCTCTGAACTCCAGGGTAAGGCTAGAGGTTGAAGAAGTCCTCCTTTGCCTTTAGGAATTAGAAAACGGATTGTACTTTTAATTTTTTTTTAATTCCAGGAACTTGCTGTCTGGGAAAGGAACTGAGACCTATTCAGACAGTATGCTATAGGTCATTTTAAGGGAAATTTCCAATGATAAATAAGCAGAGGAGTTCTATCCATATATGAAGAAAATGTGAACAGTTTAGAAAATATCTTTTTGTGAATGGGCAAAGGAGACTGGTCTAAATAAAAAAAAATTCCTCCCATGCCATCTTGGCAAACTGATTTTCAGAAATAGAAGAACAGAATTCGTTGCTGGTCTTTATAACCTTTTGGCAAGGAGTTCAGAATTTTAAGGCATTTGTCGCTTTGTCTTGTGTTGGAAAAATAATTGAAGTAACTTTGGGCAGGGTAATTACTAATTAGATAAACCAATTTTTCTTTTTTGTCAAGTGATCTATATACTAGTAATCTAACTAATCATTGGGCAGATTTAACCATCTTTCCAAAAAAGGGACCATTGGATCTGGTTAGATTGTTATCAGATCCAGTGGTCCCTTTTTAGGAGAGAGTCTCCTTGGTATATTAAGGTAATCAACTACTTGGAGGGAATGAGGTAGGGACAGGTCAGGAAAAGATCTAAGCTTACTGTGGTTGTGAGTTCAGGGTGTATAAACTGGTAATATAGGGAAGGGAAAGCAAAATACTTTATCGGTTTAAAGGAAACTGGACAATCCAGATTTTCATTTTTTTCCACTCATCCTTACATATAAAAGTTCATTAAAATATGTCTATACATTTCAGATGCATAGGTATACATTTGAAGTGTATAGATTAGAGATTAGACATAATAAAAGGAGAAAAATTAACATTTTTAAATTAGTCTGGGAATTTTTATGGGGGAAAACAATGGTGTAGTGTCCTGGAACAGAAAGGATGTTACCTGGGTGAAAATGAGTTATAGTGTTTAAGAGTTTGGGTTTCAGAATCAGCTAGACCTGTTAACTATCTCTTGAGTCTTATTTTCCTCATCCTTGAAATGAGAGTTAAAATACCTACCTCAGAAAGTTAGTTTGAGGTACATGCTAGCTGCTTACTTAGTCTTTTTTTTTTCTTTGACCTCCCTTATTTGCTTGAGGGTTATTTGGATACAAGAAAATGCCGTTTGAATTAGCTTACTTAAAAAAAGGCATTGGTCATGCAGTTGGAGGACTTTTTTTGTGTGTGTGTGGTACTGGGGATGGAACCCAGGGCCCTTCTACCTCTGAGCTACACCCCCAGCCCGATTTTATATTTTATTTGGAAACAGGGACTCACTAAGTTGCTGAGAGCCTCACTAAGTTGCTGAGGCTGGTTTCAAACCTGTGATCCTCCTGTCTCAGCCTCCCAAGTACTGGGATTACAAGTGTGTGCCACCACGCCCGGGTTGGAGCACTGCTTCTGAAGTCCATTGCATGATTCTAGCTCAGGGTCCGGGGAATCAGAAAGTCTTAAGGGAGTTACTTTTCCAATTTTTCCCTGGGAACACATGCTCTTGGATCTCTACTACTCACTGCAAGCCTGTTCCAGGTTCTTTCATATTGGCCTTCTCTTGAAAGCCCTTAAGTTTCTGCTTCGCCATTACTTTGGTTTGCCAGAGTGCCAACACCAGACTCACTTTGACTTTGCAGCATAGTTCTTAACAAATATCTTCAAATCACAATTCTAAATTTATATATAGAGAATCTGGTTGGTCAAGTTTCTACTTCTAGTTGAGTGGACTGGGGGTGGGGTAAGATAGGAATGGGATGTAGATAAGGAGGAGACTTAGGTGTGTCTCACAGTTTATAGGTTCATACTTTTCACACTGCTACTGCACATTAAGAAAGGGAGTGTGGACAGGGAGGAAATTATGGGTACCTTTGGGGTACTTTAACATTCTGTAGTTTTGACTTCTTTCCCTAGTACTGAATTAAGCCTGCTTTCAGCTTGTTAATGATATAACCAGATCTAATGGTCCCTTTTTAGGACAGATTCTCCTAGGTGTGAGAGGGCAAATTAAATGCTTCAGGCCTTAGCTTCCCTATGGGTTTAATAATAGTATCTTCTGTTGTGAATATTATGAACTCATACATGTAAAACAATTAAACAATGTCTAGCTGGCAGGTGGCAGGCACAGTGTAATATAGTATTACTATTTATTGGGTGTATACTGTGTGTCTGGTACTATGATTTGACCTTCTGGAGTGTTCAGAGATGAAAGAGTATCGTGGCTTCAAGGAGTTTAGAAGTCTAGTGCTGACCACTTATATTTTAAAGTATTTCTTGACTTCAATGACAACTAAATTCTTATAAATTTCTACTACCACTTTTTCAGACCGTCATTATTTGTGTTTACTTTTTTGCCTGTCCTGGGTCCCTTGAACATGGCTGTCCCTTAGATTCTCTGTTAATCTTGTATTCTTTCTTCGTCTCTGGGATCAGCTTTCAACCTCTGAATACATGGATGATTCTTAAGAGTAACATCTGACCCCAAGGATATCTGGTTTTTAGTTGCCTTTTGGATATTTTCATATTGACATAAAGCACTATCGTCCAGTAAGTCTATAATTGGCAAAGGCCCTACCTTTCTTCTGTTTCCCCAGGCTTGAAGCATTAAAGTTATCTTTCATGCTGTTCTTTCTTTGTACCTTTTATATCCTGTTAATAGGTTCTGTGCAGGCTTATATGGTGTCTCCTATGTGCCAAGCCCCAGACCATCTGCAAAGCAGAGCTGTTCACACATTCCTGCTACTGGCAGCTTAGGGTAGACCTTATATTTTTAAGAGCTTCGTGATGCCTTTTCAGTAATATACTGAGTCATGGAGTCATGGAGTTATAGATTTCACTGATAAAGAGAAATGTGTTCCTGGTTTAAAATTCTGATCATATTTTTTTGTCAGAAATAACCTTGTAAGATGGGTTATGTATAAGAGTAAGAACATTATTGTAGCTTCTAGACAGCATATTTACATTGAAAGCACAACCTCAAGACTTTAGTTTGTGGGCATTTTTAAGTTGTGTTTATTGTTACTGTACAGGGAACTTTGAAGTCAGTAGCAGTTCACACTTAGTCAACTAGGCCCATGCTGCTACTTTAAATACCAGTGACAGGCTGGGCTCAAGCATGCTTTATTTAGAAATGGGTCCCAACCTGGAATGCAGTTGAAAGACCAATAAGTTATTCCTATGGATGTATGAGAAAACAAATGTGGCAAGATAAATATCCCTGTGTTAATTTTTAAAAAGTCAGTAGGTAGGTGGCCCTGTTTTCTGTTTAATGATGTTACTCTTATTAGCAAATGCCCTTTTGAATTTCATGTTCTTGATAAAATTTCCCTTTACCTTATAGCTTTTTCAATAAATAGAGGTTGTTTATTGTGGGAAAGGCCTTTGAGGAGTGCAGAGATGAGTAAGACATGTACTTAGAATGTAAGCTCTCCAGAGAAGGGACTTTCCACTACTATATCCCAATCACTGTTACTTAGATACTTGGTGACTATGTGTTGAATATTATTAGTATTTACATTTAGTGGACTTGTATACATTTAACTGTTATATAAGGCACTATAGTCTCAAGTGCTAAGTGTTTTTGCTCTCCCAATAGTTGGAGAGTTTTGTTTCTACAACTGGGTGAGCACTGCTAGCATCTAGTGGGTAGAGACCAAGATGTTGCAAAATGTCTTACCTACAATGCACAAATAGTTCTCTACAACAAAGACTTATCTAACCCAAAATGTCAATAATGCTAAGGTTGAAAAACCCTATGGAACAAAGAACAGAATGTATATTGTGCATGTAGGAATGAGGTTGATTTAGGAATAAAAAGGGTAGAAACTATGAAGAAGCAAGCATCTTAATATCAGGAATACTCAAACCTTTTTAATATAATTGATTATTGTTTTGGAACACAAAATAGAAGTAACTGATAGTTGTGGTACTTTGGATTTTGTAACTCAAACAGCAGGCCCGTCCTCAAGGGAGGAGCCAGTCTTTGAGTTCCTGCCTTATTAGGTACTGTTTTTACATGTTGTTGCATTGTGTTCTTACAGCAGTCCTGTGAAGGTGAGCCTTAGCTTTCTTCTCTGCAAAAAGGAGAATAACGTCACCTTTATTCTGCTCTTCAGTATTAGGTATTATTCTGTTTTATTTTTCTAGTAGTTGCTCTGTGGTTTGCAAGACAACTTTAACTTACCAGTCTTTCTTCAGATGGTACCATTTCATGTACAGTACAGAAATCTTATGGCAGTAGTTTTTTACATCTTACCCACCACATCCTCTGTGCTATTTTGTTGTACATTTTACTTCTATGTCTGTTGTAAACCACATAATACATTCTTATTTTTAGTTTAAAGTTATTTTATAATGAAACAAATGAGAAAGTAACTTTTTTATTACCATTGTATTTGCCATTTCAGTTACTCTTTACTCTTGTAGATCCAGATTTCCATATGGTATTTTTCTTTGCTTTGAAGAATTTCTTTTTACAGTTATTCTAATGGTGAGCAGCTGGGAATGAATACTCATAGCTCTTATTAGTGTGAATAAATTTATTTTGCCTTAATTTTTGAAAGATATTTTCATTAGGTATGGGTATGTGGGTTGATACGTTTTTCTCCTTTCAATGCTTTAAAAATGTTGCTGGGAGTAGTGGCGCACGCCTGTAATCCTAGTACTTGGGAGGCTGAGACAGTAAGGATCGCAGTTTCAAGGCCAGCCTCAGCAACTTAGTGAGACCCTGTTTCAAAATAAAATATAAAAAGGGCTGGAGGTGTAGCTCAGAAATAGAATGCTCCTCGGTTCAATCCCCAGTACCCCCACCCAAATGTTGCTCCATTGTCTTGTTTTTGCTTTACATAGACAGAAATTCTACTGTCCTTCTTCCTTCTCTGTATGTAATGTGTACTTTTTTTTTTTTCTGATTCCATTTAAGATTTTCTCTTTGTCACTGGTTTCTGGCAGTTTGGTTTTGATATCCCTTGGGGTGATTTTCTTTACGCTTATTTTTCTTAGTGTTTATTGAGCTTTCTTGGCTCTATCACTTTTTATGGTTTTCTTCTGACCTGCCCCTCCCCCCACACACTTTTTGGGACTCCATTTTTATGATACTTAATACGCCACTGATGCTCTGAGTTTGGTTTTTACTTTTTTTTTTTTTGTGGTACTGGGGATTGAGTGCAGGGGCATTCTACCTCCACGCTACGCCCCCGGCCCTATTTTTTTTTTTATACTTTATTTTGAAGTAGGGTCTCACGAAGTTGCGGAGGGCCTCACTAAGTAGAGAGGGAGAGAGAGAGAGAGAGAGAGAGAGGGAGGGAGGGAGGGAGAGAGAGAGAGGGAGAGAGAGCGCGCGTGCGTGCGCAAGCTGAGGCTGGCCGCGAACCCGGATCCTCTGGTCTCCGCCTCCCAAAGTACTGGGATTACAAGCGTGCGCCACCACGCCCGGCTAGGTTTTTACATTTTTTTGTGTGTTTTATTTTGGATAGTTTCTAGTATACTGTCTACAAATTCACTTAAGTTTTCTTGTCCAGTGTGTAATCTTCTGTTAATTGCATCCGTTATGTTTTTCATTTAAGAAATATATTACTTTACCAAGGTGTGGTGGCACAAGCCTTTAATCCCTGTACTTGGGAGTCTGAGACAGAAAGATCATAGGTTCGAGGACAGCCTCAGCAAGTAGTGAGACTCTAAGCAACCTCAGCCTATCAAGACCCTGTTTCAAAACAAAAAAAATAAAAAGGGCTGAGGGTGTAGCTTGGCAATAGAATGCCCCTGTACCACAAAAGAAAAAAATCCATATACATGTATATTTCATCTCTAAAACTTCAATTTTGGTCTCATATTTTCTGTTTCTCTCCTTGTCATCATGGTTTCCTCTCCCTTCTTGAATGCATGGAACATATTTATACTATATATTTTACAGTCCATTTCTGTTCATGTCCAGATCTCTGTCATTTCTGGGTATGCATTTATTGACTTTTCTAGTTATAGGTCAAATTTTTCTCCTCCTTTGTGTACCTCATTTTTTTTATTATATGCCAGCCATTGAGTTTTATGCTGTTACCTTCTTGACTTATAATCCTCAAGAATGTTGGGTTTGATTGGGATGCACAGTTAGATTATTTGGAATCTGTTGGATTGTTTCGAGGCCTGCTTTTATGCTTTGTTAGTGTGGGTTCAGAATAGCCTTTAGCGTGGTGATGCCTTTTTTCCCCTATGAAGGCGACTTCCTTCTGAGGAGTCTATCCATTGTCTGATATACTGTGAGGTTTTTCCACCCTGGTCAGTGAGAGCATAAACTATTCCCATCTCTCTCTGGCTCCAAATATTGTTTGGTATACTACTCACTGATTGTTCCTTTCCCAACGTCAGGTCCTTAGCACAGCTTAGGATTTTTCCAAAAGTTCTAAGAGAACTCTTCCACAGAACTCTCATAGTGTTCTCCCTCTGGTACTGTGCCCTATAAATTCTAGCCTCCTTGGTCTCTCCAAACTTCGATGCCTTTTCTCCAGAACTCAGACTACTTGGCTTTATTGTCTCTATGTTGTGACCTGGAAATAACTGGCAGCCAGTGTTCCCCTTCAGGGATCAGTCACAGTCCTGTATTACCTGTTGTCTCATGTTTGAAAACTCGTGTTTCATACATAGTGTATACTATTTTGTTATAGTTATGTTCAAGAGAACATTGATTTTTCACACTTGGCCATTTAGCATTTGGTCAAAATGTGCATTGAAAGGATTTATTATAAATATGATCTCATAAAATAGAAAATATTGCAAACTTTTAAATGTGTTTTTACAAACAACCCATTAAATGTAGACACATCCATTTAAGCATTTAAAGGCATAATTTGCTTTTTAAACAAGATTACTTTTTATTCAGCAAGTGTTTGGATGCCTACTGTGTTAAAATACAAACACATAAAACATTTTTGTCCTCAAGGAACTCACAGGAGGGAAGTATGCAAACAGTGGCACCAAAGGATTAAAGGAAAAACCACTTTGGGAGTAAAAAGGAGGTGGGTACTATTTGGATAAAGAGAGAAAAGATTAGCCAAACCATCTTCAAGGAGGGAGGTGTTTGTACTGATGCATGAAGAGTAAGTTGCAGTTCAGCTGATGAAAGTGAAAGGGTAGGTTTGAGGGAAGTTTAGGAGCATGATAGGTCAGGATTTGGTGATTTACTAGACATGATCCTTTGTAAGGATTGAGGGAAAGGCCAAGTTCCAGTTTGACCAACTCCTGTTTGGGGTTGGTTTACTGGCTCTTACTGAAATAGAGAATACAGGAGGAGCTGTGCATTATGGCCCACACCTGTAATCCTAGTACTTGGGAGGCAGAGACAAGAGGATCTCAGGTTTGAGGCCATCCTCAGCAACTTAGTGAGACTGTTTCAAAATAAAAAACAAAAGTCATGTGTAGTGGCACATGCCTGTAATCCTAATACTTGGGAGGCTGAGACAGGGGGATCATAGATTTGAGGCCAGCCTCAGCAACTGAGTGAGGCTTTCAACAACCCAGCAAGACCCTGTTTCAAAACAAAAAATAAAAAGGGCTGGAGGTGTAGTTCAGAGGTAGAATGCCTGTTTTCAATTCCCAGTACGAGCGGGGTGAGGGGGAGAAAAGGGGTGGGGGGTGGAAATTAATACAGGAGGAAATTGTTTAGGGAGAGTTTTGTTTAGACTTTGTACTAATTTTGGAGTAACTGGGATTGTCTTAGTCTGTTTCGTGCAGCTGTAACAAAATACTCAAGGCTGGGCACTTTATATAGAAGTATGATTTATTTAGTTCATAGTTTTAGAGGCAGAATGTCCAAGATAGGGCAGCCCTATATAGTCAACCTCTAATGAGGGCCTTTTCAGTACATCCCAACGTGGCTGACGACATCACGGCAGGATTGTTTGCAAGAGGAAGAGATCATATGGTGGGACAGGAGGGCAGAGAGTAGGAGCCAGGTTCCCTTTATAAGAACCCATTCATTGGAGTACTAATCCAGTCCCCTGAGAGGTAGAACTCCCCCACAGGATAGCATTAATCCATTCATTAGGGTGGTGCCCCTAATTACCTTCCACTAGGCCTCACCTCATAAATATTCCGCTACTTCCCAACACTGCCATACTGGTGACCAAACCTTCAGCACAGGAACCTCTAGGGGACAAACTATATCCAAACCCTTGTAGGGATATTTAGTTGGAAGTATCAAATAGAAAATTGGACATAAGCAACTGAAACTCAAAACACAGAACTGAAGATAAAAATTAGGGAGTTATTTACATAGTTAAAACCAGAGGTAGAGGTAAACTATCCTTGGAAAACTAAACAAAATGAAAACCAAAGAGGACAAGGGAGAAAGGTAAGGGATTTTTAGTATTTGAGTAACAAATTTTAAAAGGATTAAGGCAAGAAACTAATTAATGGTTAGAGAGATACACAAGTATTTCTCATGAATTACATAAAATACTTGTTAAAAATACAGATTTCTAGCTGGACATGGTGGCGCACACTTGTAATCCTAGTATTTGGGAGGCTGAGACAGGAGGATGGCAGGTTCGCAGCCAGCCTCAGCTACTTATTAAGGCCCTTTGCAACTGAGTGAGACCCTGTTTGAAAAATAAAGAATAGAAAATAGGGCTGGGGGTGTAGCTCAGAGGTAGAATGCCCCTGGGTTCAATCCCCAGTACTGAAAAAAAAATACAGATTTCTGGGTTCCATGTAGATGTGATTCTGTATCTTCTGAGTGTGTGTGTGTGTGTGTGTGTGTGTGTGTGTGTGTGTGTGTGGTGTGTATTAGAAGTAAGCTGATTCATAGGTGTACTGAAGTTTGAGAACTAGTGCAGTAGGAGTTGAGTCAAGATAGGACAGCATTGTTGATAGAAGACTACAAAGGTGTTTCATATTCCTTGGCACAGTATTCTCCTGATATAAAATAGGTCAAGTTATAGATGGTATTGACTTGAACATTTCTTAGGCCAGAGGAGAGGTAGAAAGATTTAGGGGATTTGGGGGGGGGTGTAAAAGAATTAATGTGTATCTAGAAAAATACAAGACACACATACACAAATAAAATGAAACATCCATTAATTGCATCTACCCAGATAAAACCACCGTCTGTACCTATGTGGTGTATGCCCTCTTTTATGTCACATATATAAGTACACACTTGTAGTTACATAGATTTTATACTAAATGGAATAATGCAAGCATGCTGGAACACACCTTATTTTACTTACTTATCATCTTCCCATGGTATAGGAAGGTGACTTAACATTTTAAAAAAATCCCTTGTCATGGATAACCCTGTCATTAGTTTAATATACCAATTTTAGTCAATATTATCTCACATATTTTTGTGCATTTTATATAAGTGTATATGTAGGATAAATTTTAAGTTAAGAGGTAAAATTGCAGGATCAAAGGGTATGTGTATTTATTCAAAGTGCCCTAAATCTCTGTTCTCTGTATTCTTTATAATAGTTTTCCTAATTGCTTTTGTTTCCTTTTTATAATCTGTGATTTTCTATTAAATCTATTTAATATTTTCTGTTAAATATACTTAATATCTATTTTTCTTAATCTCTTGCCTTTTTTTTTTTTTGCTCCTAAGGGAATTTCAGTTTTTTAATGGTAAGATTTTTATTTTCTGGGTCTTTTCCTGAACTCTAGTAGCTCACTTTTCAGTTGTTTGCTTTGTCCATCTCTTTCTTATCTCTCCTCTGCTTTTTTTCAAATATGGGTTCATTTTTATATTTTTTACTATAACTAACACAGTTATTCTCTTTGTGGAATTCTTGTTTATTCACCCCAGAATAGGGCACAAAACAAGAAAGCCTTAAGTAAAAAGTTTATAAAGATACAAAGGTATTTTAAGGAAAAATATTGTGTTTTTGCTCTTTTTATGCAATGACTAAAACTACATTTTTAAAAATTTTATAAGATGATGAGGAAATCCTGCTTTGGCTGATTTTCTTTTTCCCCCATCTGTCTTTGTATCTTTTCCAAAGATTATTGTTTTCTTTACTTTACCAGAGTATGTCCTATCATCTCATATTGGATTTACTTTTATGTTGCATAGATAATTTCTGGTGGATTGTTGTACCTTGTGAGACAATATTTTACTTTAAGTTAAACACAAAGTGGTGGGGTAGGATTCACTAAGTTGTCTTTCTTCCATGAGTGTAAAGCACAGTGTAAATATGGAATTAAACTTAGTTTCATTTTTATTAATTTTCAACAGTGATGTGACTCACTTTCATGATGCTGCTTCAATTTTAGTAATTAAATATTATTATTATTATTATTGTTCAGATTACTAGGATTTATCTTAGTTCAGAATAGGATATCCTTATAATTCTTTGTATAAAAATTAAAATATAGAACTCTCTAAAGGGGGGTGCATATGTGAAGTGCACTCACAAATTTCACTTTTATCTCTATAGTGAAAGAATATAAAAATAAGAATATAAAGTTACAATGTCACCAAATTTTGGATTTTTGAAATTCGAAGAGGGGAGCTAGATTGAAGTTGTTTTGTGTACATTTCTTCATAGTATAAATCTTTATTAACCAAATGTCTTGGAAACCTCAAATAGGCAACTTGATAAGACAAGTTTGATTTACTGAAAAGTTGAAACTAAGCATTTCTTAAATCTTTAGTGATTCAATTTTTTTTAGTTACTTAGAATTCAAACTCCTGTTCCTACCCTTTACTGTCATAAACTTTTTCCCTGGAAGAAAGGCTTTAAACCCAAGATGATCATATTTATCTTGTCTTCATGTATCCATAGTATGTAGCATGAGTAATCTTAAATGAATGGACAATGTCCTATAGTCAAATATAGATACTGAATGGTTGAGTGGTTAATGACCTGAGTTAATTTTAAGTTCTTAAAGATTTTTTATTAAAGCAGCCCAGTACTAGGGAGGCTAAGACAGGAGGATCTGGGCTTGGAGGCCAGCACATGGTCACTTAGCCAGACTGTTTCAAAACAAAAACTGCTGGGGCTGTAGCTCAGAGGTAGAATGCCCCTGGGTTCAATCCCTAATACCAAAAAAAAAAAAGTTAAGACTTAGTTTAATTTTAGAGTTTCTTCCAGTGTGTGTGTGTGTGTGTGTGTGTGTGTGTGTGTGTGTGTGTGTATGTGTATGTGTGTGTAGTACTTTTAATCATTTAACTTGGATGTTTTCTGAACTCTAGTCATCGGTATGCTCTTAAACTTCTATATAAGGAATTTGTTTTTGTTCATCTGTCTAATTTTATATGATCGGATCTCATATTCTCATTGTGTATTTGTGCTGGTATCTCTGTCCAAAGCTTTTGCCCAAGAGCTAAGAATATTCACAGCTTTCACTGTTTCTCTAGAGGTAAGAGTGACTTGGGAGGCAGGAAAACTGGGATTCTTTTTTTTTTTTTGCGGTACCGGGGATTGAACGCAGGGGTGTTCTACCTCCGCGCTACACCCCCGGCCCTATTTTTTATACTTTATTTTGAAACCGGGTCTCATGAAGTTGCGGAGGGCCTCACTAGGTAGAGGGAGAGAGAGAGAGAGAGAGAGAGAGAGAGG
>PVJS01053813.1:0-13170 GCA_004027185.1 Glis glis
CGCAAAAAAAAAAAAAAAAAGAATTGAAAGGTCAGATGGGAAACTAAGGCAGGACGAAGTAGGCAGAGGCTCCAGACTGTGTTGGCAGGCCCAGGGATGGCCTGGTGTGGGTCACTCAACCTTGAGCAAATCCAAGCATTATTTTTTGTTGGCAGTACCAGGGATTCTACCTCTGAGCTCCACCCCAGCCCTATTTTTTATTCTTTATTTTGAAACAGGGTCTCACTAAGTTGCGGAGGGCCTCACTAAGTAGCTGAGGCTGGCTGTGAACCCGGATCCTCCAGTCTCTGGCTCCCAAGTACTGGGATTACAAGCATGCGCCACCACGCCTGGCTCCAAGCACTTTCTGAACAGTATTCTCACCTGTGAGATGGCGACAGTGCTGACTCTGCAGGATTCTTGTGAGGAGTGACCAAGATACTCCATGGGAAGCTTCCAGAACAGTGTCTAAGATCACATGGAAGGTGCTTACTATCGTTTTCCCTTCCCAGAAAAGGGGAGGTTACCAAACCTCTCCCCTAAGACTGATGCACTTCTCGTTTTTCTTGGGATGGGTCTAGACCCTGTCTGGGACACAGTGGAAGAGGGGATGCTGATAGCAGAGAGAAGACATGGGACCCAGAACCTTCAGAGCGGTTGCGGTGGTGGGACAGTTGGCCCTCCCTGGGAACACGTGGGCACAGCTGCAAATGGGAAGACTTTGCTAGAGTCCCTGCCAGCATGCTGGAAACCAAGTCACCTGTCAAATCCTCTCTCTGTCCTGGGGGCTGCACAAGCCTGACTTAGGAGGCTCGGTGGGGTGAACTAGGGGAAGGGAGTTCCCTCTCCCTGAGGTTACTGTGTTAGAGAGGAGTCTCAGGGGTCACGGCGCTCGAGGTAAGGTAGGGTAGATGCAAGAGCCAGCTAGCAAGAGCCAGAGTGTGGAGCCCAGGAGGGTGACCGAGTGGCCCGTGCATGGGACTGAGGGCGGAGGGAAGCAGCAGTAGTTGTGGGCAGGGACCAGGCAGCTTTGTCGAGTGGGCCTGGCTTTGTCTCTCCTGGTGCTTCCAGAGCCAGGTATGGAGTAGCCAGTGCACCAGACAGGCAATGGCTTTTAGTCCTCAGGCTGCTTTCCTGCTTGACTAAAGAGGCTGGCGAAGAGGTAGTAGGCTGTCAGGAGGAGGAGTGGGTGCTCCCAGAGAAGGCGGAGGCCTGGGAGACAAAGAAGGGCAGTGAGCGCCAGGAGTGGTGGTGCACGCTTGTAATCCCAGTACTTGGGAGGCTGAGACCGGAGGATCCGGGTTTGCGGCCAGCCTCAGCTACTTAGTGAGGCCCTCTGCAACTTAGTGAGACCCTGTTTCAAAATAAAGAATAAAAAATAGGGCTGGGGGTGTAGCTCAGAGGTTGAATGCCCCTGGGTTCAATCCCCAGTACCGCAAAAAAAAAAAAAAAGAAGGGCAGTGAGGTTTGAGATGGCTGGCAGCAGAGCTGTCCACTCCTCCCAGCCTCTCAGTCCTGCCCACGGAGACCGCAACACAAGACCCAGTGTCCCCTCCCTGTGACTCAGGCTTTGGCTGCCCTCCTGCCCACACCCCGGCCTATCCAGTGGCCATGGAGCTGTCGAGGTGGAAAAGTCCTTGGCCCCCTCCTGGCGTGTCACTCTGGGCCACCTCAGGAATGTGGGTCTGTGGTGGGGCTCTGTCCTGCACCCTGCATCCTAGCATGACGGGCCACTTGTTCCCACTAGGACGTCACCACCATGAGGCGATGTGTAGTTTTGTTGTCTTTGTGGAGCAGTGGGTGGACAGTGGCTGGGCTGCGGGCTGAGTCAGGGACAGGGCGGAGGAAGTGAGAAGAGCCAGCCAGGCCCTGGTGGGACCTGGGAATGGGGGCTGTGGCTGTAAAGGGCAAAGCCATCTGAGGCCACAGGAGCCCAAGGGCAGGTGTAAGACACAGGGATGAGGGAAGGGTGGAACTAATGGCATTGTGATTAGGGCTATGGTTGTGGTTATTAGTAATAGCAACTGGCATTCACTTATTGAGGATCAACCTGGGCTAGCAGGTCCCCAGGTATTAGTTCTTCAATTCTCTCAATAACATTATTTTATAGCTGAGAAAATTTAGGCTCAGAAAGGTTAAGTAAATGACCTCATTTTCACAGCAAGACCTCATTCAGACAGTTAAGTAAATGCTTCGTTTTCACATTAAGCATTCGAGCCAGGATGTGGATATCTGATATTTATGACTTCTTTTCCAACATGCCAGGTTGCTGCTAGTCTGGTTCCTCACTTTTTTGTGCCAAGGCCCTATGAGGGCCTTCTCAGAATAATATTTCTTAAAAAAAAAATACTTCAGAGCCGGGCGTGGTGGCACACGCTTGTAATCCCAGTACTTGGGAGGCTGAGACTGGAGGATCTGGGTTTGCGGCCAGCCTCACCTACTTAGTGAGGCCCTCCGCAACTTAGTGAGACCCGGTTTCAAAATAAAGAAAAAAAATAGGGCTGAGGGCATAGATCGGAGGTAGAATGCCCCTGGGTTCAATCCCCAATACAGCAAAAATCAAACAAACAAAAAATACTTCAGGGGGTAGCTCAGTGGTAGAGTGCTTGTCTAGAATGTGTAAGGCCCTGGGTTCCATCCCACAAGAAACCAAACAAAAACATATTTACAAAGGAACCAAATTATGTTGAAATATAGTCATCAAAACATTAAGTATATGATAAAGTGCTATATGTGCTTTTTTACCAAAATATTAAATAAGAGCTAGTAACTTAAATAAGATATTTAAATTATTTAATAATAATTAAATAATAAAATAGTTAATTTAATATTAAATAAAAAGATGTAATCATAATTTCAAAATAGTGATGAACATAGATAATATTTTGGCAAAAACTGTCATGTGATTCCTATTGGTGACAAAGTCACAGGTACTAACAATGTCTATAATCATCTATATTCTTAATTGAAGGTAATGTTTCAATTTGAGAGTGTTGAAAAGAAAGGTATAATTAGCCGAGCATGGTGGCGCATACTTGTAATCCCAGTACTTGGGAGGCTGAGACAGGAGGATCGCAGGTTCGTGGCCAGCCTCAGCTACTTATACTTAGTAAGGCCCTCCGCAATTTAGTGAGACCCCGTTTCAAAATAAAGAACAAAAAATAGGACTGGGGGTGTAGCTCGGAGGTAGAATTCCCCTGGGTTCAATCCCCAGTACCACAAAATAAAAGAAAGGTATAATATTGTTCCCCACCAAAACTTTACAACTTGTGTGTGGGGTGTTGGGTGGGCTCCTTAGAAACTTTGTGCTCTGCTGGTAGGGGTGTGCAAAGCATCACTAGGCTGTGGGACTCTGCGACAGTGGGGACCTATGGAGTGACTCCAGGCCCCAGCTCTGAGCTGGTCTGCCCTGGGACCTCCCAGGAATTGCCAGAGTTAGCAAATAAAATGCCAAAAGTCCCAGTTACATTTGAATGACAGATGCACCATGAATAGTTTTTTAGTCACATTCCAGGCAATATTTGAGACATATTTCTCGTGTTATTTTTCTATTGCTGTGTAACAAATCACCGCAATAGCAACGGCCTGAACAACACACACTCATTAGCTCTCAGTTCTCTAGGTCAGACTCTGGGCATGGGGTGGCTTGGCCAGGTCTGCTGCTCAGAGTTTTGCAGGCTGATTGAGGTGTTGGCAGGTGTGCCTATGTTCTTTTCTGGAGGCTCTAAAGATGTATCTACTTCTCAGCTCTTTCAGGTTCTTGACCAAACTCAGTTCCTAGTGGTTGTAGGACTGAAGTCCCTATTTCCTTGCTGGCTCTCAGCCTGGTTGGCTCTTAGCTTCTAAAGATCATCCATGTTCCTCACTAAGTGTCCCCTCTATCTTCAAGCCAATGCATTCCTTCCTTCCTTCCTTCCTTCCTTCCTTCCTTCCTTCCTTCCTCTCTTTCTTTCTTTTTGTGGTACTGGCATTGAACCCAGGACATTCGACCTATGAGCTACACCCCCAGCCTTATTTTATTTTTATTTTGAAGCAGGGTCTTGCTAAGTTACTGGGTGCTGCTGGCCTTGAACCTGTGATCTACCTGTCTCAGCCTCCCAAGTACTGAGATTACAGGTGTGGGCCACCATGCCAGGCTTACAGAAGTCTTTTGAGCAGAGCACCAACGAGGTCTGACTTAAGCATCCAATGGATCTCTGTAGCTGCAGAGTGGAGAAGAGACTGTACGGCTCATGGCTTGTGCTGACGGCTGCCAGGCAGCATGTGTGGAACAAAGAGAACCACCTTGTCTGGTCTCTACCTGCCAAGAACTTAGAACACAGTGGAGAGACAGACAAGGTAGTATGGAGAAGTGGTTAAGAGTCAGAACTTTCAGGACAGGAGAATCTGAGTTCAAGTCTCCCTGCTACCACTCCCTAGCCTAGAAAGTGACTTAAGGTCTCAGTTACCTCCACAGTAACATGGTAGCAGCAATACCTACACGATTAGGGCCATCGCCAGGGCTGGCTTTCTCCAGACTGCTTGGCGCAGAGGAGGCACTGAGAAAAACCAGCAGCTGTTGTTATTAAACAACAACACGAGGTAGCATTGCGCTCCTCTTTAGGGATGCAGGTGATGGGCGCTGAAGGTGTCGGAGAGACAGGACTCAGGAGGTAAGGTGGGTGGGAAGAGCTGGAGGATGGGAGCTGGCAGGAATGAGCGCAGTGTTCTCCACAGAGACACAAGGGTGAGATCAGCGAGAAATCTCCAGAGGAAGCCCCCCTCCCGCGGCTGGGGGAGCTGGGCAAGGCACGGGCAGGTGCTGAGTTCAGCTGGTGGGAAGGCTGGATTCTGAAAAGCATGAACGTGAATTGTGTAATTGGAGGTGACAGGAAGCGGGAGAATCTGGACTGGGGTGGGTGGGAGGGGAGGAGAGCGACAGCTCTGCAGCCTGGCTCAGCTCTTTCCCAGCGCTGGCTGACTGGGAAGGGGGTGGCCCCAGCAGGTGTCCAGCCATCCAGGACTGCGATGCAGGAGGAGGTAGGCCTCTTTTTCCTGAAAGCTGATATTTGGGGCAGCTGTCCCCTAGCCCGATGGACCTCGGTACATTCTTCCTTCTCAAGGCAGCGTTGGCCTGGTTCTGGGGGAAGGGGCGGGGAATGGCAGGACCTCTGCTCATGTCCTGGGAGAGCCCATCAGGGGAGTGACAGGGTACAGCTCTGGTGAAGGAAGCCTCCAACTTCCTCTCTTCCTACTTAGGGTCTGGCTGGGAGGAGAAGGCCCAGGCCCCCCCCCCATTGGGGTTGGTGCCAATGATCCCCCACCTATGAGACGGGGACAGGCACTGTGGCATTTATTTATTTATTTATTTATTTATTTATTTATTTATTTTTGGTACTGGGGATCGAACCCAGGGGCATTCTACCTCTGAGCTTTTTATTTTTTGTTTTGAAACAGCCTCTGGCTAAGTTGCTAAGGGTCTGGCTAGGTTGCACACCCAGTCCTAAGTGTTTCGGGAGGTAGCAATGGAGGTTGGGGAGATGTCTCCATGTTTATTAAAAAATGAAACACAAAAAACAAATAAAACCCCCAAACCAGCTGGGCATGGTGGTGCACACCTGTAATCCTAGTACTTGGAGGCTGAGACAGGAGGCTTGCAGGTTTGAGGCCAGCCTCAGCAAGTTAGCAAGGTCCCTCAGCAACTTAGCGAAACTCTGTTTCAAAATAAAAATAGAACTGGGGTGTAGCCCAGAGGTAGAATGCCTCTGGGTTCAGCTTCCAGTACCAAAACAAACAAAACAAAAAACCTCACAGAAATCATATGTGTTCTCTAATAAGGCTAACTCCTACTCATCCTTCAGATAATGTAGATGCCATCCCGCTGGGAAGCCTTCCTTGATCTCTTGTATAAGTCAGGTTCCCAGCAGGAACAGATGGCTTCTTCAAACAGGGCCACAGAGGAGACAGCAAGAAGGGACTAGTGAGGACCCCATTGGCAGGACTCAGGGACACCAAGAGGCAAATCAGCTAGCAAGAGCAGCTCAAGCTCTCAGCCACCCTAGGCCTAAAGGGGCAAGAATGGGGTAGTTACTAGAACCCTGCCAGCTATAAGCTATAAGAAGGGGACGTGCACTGTGGCATTTATTTTAATTAATTAATTTTATGCTACTAGGGATTGATTGAACCCAGGGGCATTCCACCTCTGAGTTACACCCCCAGCCATTTTTATTTTTTATTTTGAAACAGGGTCTCGCTAAGTTGCTGAGGGTCTGGCTAAGTTGCTGAGACTGGCCTTGAACCTGCGATCCTTTGAGAACACGTCTTTAAGAACATCCTATCAGCAACGCAGGGTGGACCATCCCAAGGTATCTGCATTCCCTGCCTAACTGAGAGAGGCCAGCACCTGTGCATACCTATAATCTTTCATCTAAACCAGGTGTGGGGGTGCATGCCTGTCTCAGCCTTCCACGTACTGGGATTACAGGCATGTGCCACCGCGCCTGACTGCACTGTGGCATTTAAGCAGAGCATGACAGCTGAAGCAGACCCAGACCCCTGGTGGCTGATCAGGTAGGACGCTGACCCCATCCTCTCCTGCCAATGAATCCCATTGGCAAAACCCAGCAGGAATTGAGAGGGCAGAAGAGTCCAGTCGAGGGAGTCCTGCAGTCCTGAGTCAGGCCTGGGTGCAGAGCAGGGTGGGTGCAGGTGTACTGTGTACCTGGAGGGACAGAGGAAAGCGCCCAGCACACTTTCCATGGCTGCGCTGGAGGCCTGGCCAAGCCCAGGCTTACCCAGAAAATAGCATGGTCATCCAGCCTTGTGATTGGTTGTTTCCTCCGTTGCATCGACTGTAAGACTAAAATTTCTCCAAGGACACGGGCTGTGGTTTGTTCACACGGGCTCATAAACTCTATTGAGGAAGATGAGTCACCAAGCTGCTCAGATGAACTAAAACATCACGTTTCTTTGCTTGGGCTGGGATGAAATCATCTCCATGTGGGAATGGCAGTTATCTGCTGCAGTCAGCAGCTCAGATGACCAATCAAGGCAAAGCTGGGCGTGGTACCAGGCGTGGTGGCGCATGCTTGTAATCCCAGTACTTGGGAGGCTGAGACCAGAGGATCCGGGTTCGCGGCCAGCCTCAGCTACTTAGTGAGGTTCTCCGCAACTTAATGAGATCCTGCTTCAAAATAAAGAATAAAAAATAGGGCTGGGGGTATAGCTCGGAGGTAGAATGCCCCTGGGTTCAATCCCCAGTACTGCAAAAAAAAAAAAAAAAACCCTCAAGGCAACAGAGTTAATGTGTAATTTAAAGAATTCAATTTGTTTAGTAGACAAAAATCCTTCAATGCAACAACAAAAAGGAGTCCTTGGTGCTGAACGTCTCTGAAAACACCCTATCAGCAACGCAGGGTGGACCATCCCAAGGTAACTGCATTCCTTGCCTAACTGAGAGAGGCCAGCACCTGTGCATACCTATAATCTTTCATCTAAACCAGGTGTGGGGGTGCATGCCTATAATCCCCGAATTTGGGAGGCAGAGACAGGAGGATTGCAGGCTCAAGGCCAGCCCCAGCAATTTAGCGAGACCCTGCTTCAAAATAAAGAAAATAAAAATAAAAAGAGCTGGGGGTGTAGTTTAGAGGTGGAATGCCTCTAGGTTCAATCCCTAGTACCAAAGAAAGAGAGAGGGGTGCTAGGGCATGGTCCCCCAGACCAGTCAAGCACCAATTACAAGGTCTTTGTGGAGCAGCCCCAGTAAACTTGGCTGCATCTCTCCAGCTCCACTCCCCTACAAAGCCAAACCCACCCACTGACACCTCCAGCAGGGACTCTGCTGAACCTCCCCTTCTTTATCCCTGCCACCCCATCCTCTTTCTTTTCTCTACCTGGGAATTCCGGATCATATTGGGTTTCTGCTCAAAAGCTCACAATGGCTTCTAATTTCACCTTATCAGACAGCCCCGCTTCCTCACCAGGCTGTGAAGCCCCACACCTCCCATGGCTGCACTTGGGCTCTGGTGGGATTGTTTCACTCCCTCCTGCTCCCAGGTCTCAGTTCAGATGTGACGTACTCAGAGGGACCTTCCCAGAGCCTCGTTAGGTTCTTACGATGGTCTATACTTTTCCACCACAGAGCTCATTGCAATTGGAAAGAAGTCATTGCACTGTTAAACCCGGGCTGAGTCCATTGCACTGTGCGCTTCCCAGAGCAGGAGCCTGGACCGCTTTCTCCATGGCTGGACCCCCAGTGGGCTGCACGGTTCCCTTCAATACATACTTGTTGAACTAACAACAAAATCAAAGGTCTTTCCAGGAATGCCAAAAAGCTTGTTGGGGGAGACAAAGACTGACACATAAAACTATTCAGAACAACAAGGGATGACTTGTGTATAGCCAGAAAGCTTGGCGCTCATTCTTGGAGTTTCAGGAATTCAGAGAAAGAAGGACAGAGTGTTAATGATCTAGGGAAGACTGCTCGAGGCCACTCATTCCAGGGAGAAGGGAAGAGAGCAGGTAAAGCCGCACTGGTAGTGTACCTGCGGCAGCACAGGAACCTATTACATGCAATAGCTTTTAAAATCCTCATGGTTATATTACTTCAATAAATGAGGATGCTGAGGCCCAGAGAAGTAAAGTAAGTCATCCAAGTTCACACAGCAAGTACGTGACAGAGCCAGGAGTCCAACCAGGCAGGGCAGATGTCAAGCCTGCATTCCTGTCACCAGGCACAGGAAAGGAAGAGGGTGGTGAGATGTCACTCGCAGGCCAAGCGGGCAGTGGATTACACCAGGGCTCAGGACAGAAAGGCAACCCATCCGTGGTGATGCTCAGAGCTGGACTTGTTCTGAACAGGCCTGAGATGTCACCTAGGTGTAGACCATGTGGTTGGAGAGGTCCAATGGCAGGCAGGGCAGTTGGGTCCACCCAGAGCAGCCGCAAGCCCTTGGAGATGGCCAGAAACTGGACGGACGAGTGCTGCAAGGAGGGTCTGGGCGCTGCTCCCAGCGTCCGACTTCAGAAGGAAGCAGCAGAACTGTGGTTTGTGAGATTTTCCTTCCTCAACAAAGACCCAGTGGGACCCCAGTGGGGTCCAGCACAGGTGAGGAGGGTGGGGTGGGGCAGGGTGGGTGGCTCTGTCTCCCCAGGCAGGGAAGGAGTGGGAGGGGGTCATTCCTGCTAGGCTGACCTCAGTGGGGTAATGTGATCAGGCTGTCATGGTTCTGAGCCCTGATTTGGGAAGAACAAAGAGGCCAGGCCCCTCTGCCTCCTCTAGCCCAGGAATGCAGCTGGGGGCCAGGCCGTGACCAATCCGGAATGCAGGTTGGGAGCGCAGCGAATGCGGTTTGTAGAGCAAGGCTTTCATGCATTGATGGGAGCCCGGCTCACAAAGCCGGGCTGACATGCCTCGAGCTTCCAACTTTGATATCCCAGCCCCGCCTTGGGGGAGCCGCACATCCCCACGCTGTCTGGCCCTGGGCTGCCCTGCTGTGGCCCTTCAGGTGGTGCGGTGGGGAGTGGAGAGCTCAAATCCTTGTCCCCCAACCTCACGATATTCCTAGGGGCCAGCATCCCCTGCCTAGCTCTCTCATCTCGGGAAGTCTGAGAAATAGGCAGGGGGATGAAAGGGGGTCCTGCTGGGCCTCTCTCTTAGAGCTGGGGAGAGATGGATGGATAGACAGATGGGCATGATGACACATGCCTGTAAACCCAGTACTTGGGAGGCTGTGACAGGAGGATCGCAGGTTCGAAGCCAGCATCAGCAACTTAATGAGACCCTGTTTCCAAATTAAAAAATAAAATAGAGCTGGGAGTGTAGCTTGGAGGTAGAATGCCCCTGGGTTCAATCCCCAGCACCAAAACAAAACAAAAAGATAGACAGATGTACCACGGGAGCTCTGAGTAGGTCACAGAAACCTCCTGAGGCCACCCCCTCCAGGGAGATGAATGACGTGGGAGTTGGGGAGTCTGACTCCAGCTTGGACATCTGAATGCTCCCTGCATTCCAAGGCTCCTGGCTTCCTCCTCCCCCAGCCCCAGCATCTCTTCCCACTGGCAGCTCACTCAGCGTGGGGTCCTGCTGGCCTGCCCCTGTCTGCCTTCCTAATTATCTGCCTTCCCTCCCTTCTGCCTCCTCTGTGCTCCACACACTTCCTTTCCTCCTGGGTATTAATACTGACAGCACTTTACAGTTTACAAAGCACAGTGATACACATTAACTCATTTGATCCTTATAAGAAGTGCTGTGAAGTGGGGACTCTTCCCCTCAGTGTGCGCAGGAAGGAAGAGGTGGGGAGCAGGTACAGGCTCTGGAGGATGCTGGGCCGCAGGCTCCCATGGGTGACCCCAGGAGTGGAAATGGAGAGATGCCAGTGACCCAGGGGCTAAAGCAGCCCATGAAGCGGGGGCCAGGAGCTTGGAAGACATTCTGAATATCTTTCCATCCCCAGTCTCGAACGCCAGGCTGGAGACGTGGAGGTATTTAAGAAAGTTTGTGGATGTCTTGAATGTGTCTACTGTTCTCCTGCCTCATCTCTTCCCTTAGGAAAGTCTGCTCTTGTGAAAGCATCTGACAGCTATGCTGAAATGAAATAACGAACAATCGCTTGCAAATGATGCTCACCAGAGAAGTTGGTTCTTACATTACAGATGCAATCTCAGTGAGGAGACGCTGGGCAGCCACTATGATTAGAAGAGTCATGTAAGAAAGATGGAGAAAAGGCTTCCCAGAGAGGTCTTCCAAAGTTCAGAGAGTCCCAGCAGGATTCAATGGGTGGGTGGGGAGGTATGAGATATGATGGGCAGAAAGCCCTGGGCTTACTCTCTGATTTATGCTTTGTGTTAGACAGTTTTCTGCCACTGTGACAAAACACCTGAGAAAATAAATGTAAAGGGGAAAAGACATATTTTGGCTCATGGTTGCATTCCATGGTCACAGCCCCGTTGCTTTGTGGAGAGGCAGAATCTCATGGTGGGAGCATGTGGTAGACCAGAGATGCTTAGATCATGGTGGCCAGGATAGAGAGAGAGAGACAGACAGAGAGATTGAGAGAGGAAGGGGCCGGGGACAAGATAATCCCGTCCAGGGCGTACCCCAGTGACCTACTTCCTCCAACTAGTTCCCACCTCCTGAAGTTTCTACCACCTCCCAATAGTACAAACAGTTGGGGACCAAGTCTCAACACATGAGCCTTTAGGGGACACCCCAGATCCAAACTGTAACGCTTTCCTAGGGTCATAGAATGTTAGAAGCAGAGGGTCCTTAGAAATTATATAGACCCTTGGTTAAAAAAAGAGAGAGAGAAAGAGAGATTCAGGGATGGGGGTGCAGTTCAGTGGTAGAGCACTTGCCTAGCATGCACAGGCCCTGGGCTCAATCCCTAGCATTAAAAAAATAAAATAAAATAGCTGGATGCGGTGGTACACACCTGTAATCCCAGTAGTTGGGAGGTTGAGACAAGAATATCAAGATCACAGGTTTGAGGCCAGCCTCAACAACTTAGTAAGACCCTGTTTTGAAACAAAACATTATAAAAGAGGGGGGCTGGTGGTGTAGCTTGAAGGTAAAATGTCCCTGGGTTCAATCCCCAGTACCAAAATAAACAAATAAATTAAAATAAAGAGATTGCCCCTTGTTCTATTGTTTTCTGTGTGGGCTTCATTCTCTTGGGCTCTCTGGCAGATCCCAGGTCTTTGTCATTTCAAGCTTTCTATCCAGAAAGAAAATAGGGCTTCTTTCTTCTGGATCCAGTTCCCAGGAAAGAATTCTGCATTGGCCCACCTTGAGGGGTGTGCCACCCATGACCCACCTGGAAACAGGATGATTCAGTGCACGTTTGGATGACAGGTTAAAGGATGCTAAAGAAGAAAGGAGTTCCCCCAAGAGAGTAGAATACAACAGACATAGCCCCTAGGTAGATCCTGAGCAGGGCAATCATCCCGAGTTGAGTCTTCTACAAAGCAAGTTCATTATGGCATTGTTAGTGATAATGAAATCTTGGAAACAACTGACACGTTTATCAATAAACAGGTAAGTTATGATACTTTTAAAGGAATCCTATGCAGCTGTTAAAAAGATTAAAGTACATACATCCCTAGAAGGAAAAATCTCCATACACATTAAGGTGGAAAGACCTCCCATGCTCTTGGATAGGCGGAATAAATATAATCAAAATGGCCATCCTATCAAAAGTGATCTACAAATTCAATGCAATCCCTATTAAAATACTATGGCCATTCTTCACAGATCTAGAGAAATCAGTCATAAAATTCATATGGAAAATCAAAAGACCCAGAATAGCAAAAGCAATTTTCAGCAATAAGAACCATGCCAGAGGATCACAAACCTGATTTCAAATTATACTATAAAGTGATAGTAATAAAAACAGCATGGTATTGGCACAAAAACAGACACATAGACCAATGGAACAGAAGAAAAGACTCAGAAACAAATCCTCATATATATAGCAAGTTGATTTTTTTTATAAAGGTGCCAAAAGCATATGCAGGAGAGAAGACAGCCTTTTCAACAAATAGTGTTGTAAAAACCAGTTTTCCATTTTTAGAAGAATGGAATTAAACTCCAACCTCTCACCCCACAGAAGAGTCAGTTCAAGATGGATCAAAGACCTAGAAATTAGATCAGAAACTTTGAAACTGCTAGAAGAGGGTATAGGACCAACACTCCAACATATAGGGACTGGTAGAAACTTCCTCAATAAGACCCCGAAAGCTCATAAAATTAAAACAAAAATTAATAAATGGGATGGCATTAAATTAGAAAGCTTCAGTGCCACAAAGGAAACTATCAAGAATCTAAAGAGAAAGCCTATAGAATGGGAGAAGATCTTTGCCAGCTACCCCTCTGATGAAGGACTAATATCTGAATATACAAAGAATTGAAAAAATTGAGCCGGGCATGGTGGCGCACGCTTGTAATCCCAGTACTTTGGGAGGTGGAGACTGGAGGATCAGGGTTCGCGGCCAGCCTCAGCTCTCTCTCTCTCTCTCCCAATCTGTCTCTCTCTCTACCTAGTGAGGCCCTCCACAACTTCGTGAGACCCGATTTCAAAATAAAGTATAAAAAAATAGGGCCGGGGGTGTAGCGCGGAGGTAGAATGCCCCTGGGTTCAACCCCCGGTACCGCAAAAAAAAAAAAAAAAAAAAAAAAAAAAAAAAAAAAAAAAAAAAAAAAAAAAAAAAAAAACA
>PVJS01053814.1:0-13169 GCA_004027185.1 Glis glis
CTTTATTTTTGAAACCGGGTCTCACGAAGTTGCGGAGGGCCTCACTAGGTAGGTAGAGAGAGAGAGAGAGAGAGAGAGAGGAGAGAGAGAGAGAGAGAGAGAGATCGCGCATGCGTGCATGCGCGCTGAGGTTGGCCTCGAACCCGGATCCTCCGGTCTCCGCCTCCCAAAGTACTGGGATTACAAGCGTGTGCCACCATGCCCAGCTGACTTCCTCACATTTAAAACATCTATTCATAACTGGGCATGGTGGCACACACCTGTAATCCCAGTATTTGGGAGGCTGAGACAGGAGAAGGCAGGTTGGAAGATAGCCTCAGCAAGTAACGAGACTCTCAAGGCTAGGGGTATAGTTCAGAGGTAGAATGCCCCTGGGTTCAATTCCCAGTACCACACTAAAAAAGAATACTAAATAAATAAATAAATAAACATCTACTCTTTTGCTGGGTGTGGTGATACACGCTTGTAATTTTAAGAGGATTGCAGGATAGCCTCAGCAACATAGGAGACTCAGTAATCTAGACAGACCCTGTTTCAAAACAAAAAATAAAGAGGGCTGGGGGTGTAGGCTGGAGGTGGAATACCCCTGGGTTCAATCCCCTGTACCACAAAAAAAAAAAAAAATTAAAACATCTACTCTTTTTTTTTTTTTTTGGTGGTATTGGTATTAAACCCAGGGGCCTTCTACCTCTGAGCTATACTCCCATCCCTTTTTTATTTTTTGTTTTGAAACAGGGTCTTTCTAAGTTGTTGAGAGCCTCACTAAGTTGTTAAGGCTGGCTTCAAACCTGCAATCCTCCTGTCTCAGCCCCAAGTACTGGAATTACAGGTGTGCACCACCATGCCCAGCCAAAACATCTACTCTTTTAAAGACACAGTTAACAAAATTAAAAGACCCATTGCAGACCAGGAGAAAATATTTGCAAATTATGAAGGACTTTTGCCTAAAATGCATAAATACTTAAAACTTAAGAAAACAAGGTACAAAAGATATGAACTGATACAATTCAAGGACATATGTCCATGACTAAGAAGCACGTGACAGGAAGCTTAGCATCATTGATCATTAGGGAAATGCCAATTAAAATCACAATGTGATACCACTATAAACCTATTAGAACACTAACCATTAAAGAGACTTACCATAACAAGTGTTGGAGAGGGTGTGGCACGGCAGAACTCTCATATACTTCTGGTGGGATTGTAAAATAATATAACCACTTTGAAAAAATAGTTTGGTATTTCTTAAATATGTAAACATACCATATGACCCAGCTATTTCTCAAAAAAATATGAAAGCATATGTCCATACAGAGACTTTCATGATGTTCATAGCAGCTTTACTTATAATGACCAGAAACTAAAATAAACTCTTTATCAACAAATGAAGAAATAAGCAAATTGTGACATATTCGAACCATGAAATATTACTCATCAATAAAAAGTTGTGGACCATTGATACATGCAATGTAGTTGAGTCTTAAAATAATTAGGTGAATAAGGAAAACCAGATTTTAAAAAGTATATGTCTAGCCGGGTGTGGTGGCTCATGCTTATAATCCCAGTACTTGGGAGGCTGAGACAAGAGGATTGCAGGTTTGTGGCCAGCCTCAGCTACTTAGTGAGGTCTTCCACAACTTAGCGAGACCCTGTTTCAAAATAAAGAATAAAAATAGGGCTGGGGGTGTAGCTCGAAGGTAGAATGCCCTGGGTTCCATCCCCTGTACTGCAAAAAAAAAAAAAAAAGTGTATGTCCTATATAAATCTACGTAAAATTCTAGAGAGAACACGAGCTAATCTATATATACAGAAAGCAAACCAGTGACTGGTTTGTGAGGACCCTTTTGAGGGTGCTGGCTATGAGCATTAATTTGATTATGGTAATGGTTTCACATATACAAAGCCTATCTAATGGTACTATTTAAATATGTACAGTTTGCTGTTGATTAATTATACTTCAATTTCACTTCTTCTTTTTTTTTTTTTTTTGCACTGGGGATTGAACCCAGAGGCATTCTACCTCTTAAGTTACATACCCAGCCCTATTTTATTTTTATTTGGAAACAGGGTCTTACTAGGTTGACGAGAGCCTCACTACTTGCTGAGACAGTCCTCGAACCTGCAATCCTCCTGTCTCAGCCTCCCAAGTACTGGGATTATAAGCGTGTGCCACCATGCCCAGCTCTAATTATACTTTGATAAAGCTCTTGCCAAAAAACTGTCAAAATAAAAGTTGAAAGACGCCCGGTGTGGTGGCGCACGCTTGTAATCCCAGTACTTTGGGAGGCGGAGACCAGAAGATCCGGGTTCACGGCCAGCCTCAGCTCTCTCTCTCTCTCTCTCTCTCTCTCTCTCTCTTTACTTAGTGAGGCCCTCCACAACTTCATGAGACCCGGTTTCAAAATAAAGTATATAAAAAAAATAGGACTGTGGGTGTAGCGCGGAGATAGAACGCCCCTGGGTTCAATCCCCGGTACCACAAAAAGAAAAAAAAAAGTTGAAAGACATTCTCCTCTCCTACCTTGCATGTTAATATTGTCTATTATTTTAATCCCTCTTTTTTTGCAGTACTGGGGGTTGAACCCAGGAGCATTCTACCTCCAAGCCACACCCCCAGTCCCAGTTTTTATTCTTTATTTTGAAACAGGGTCTAAGTTGTGGAGGGCCTCACTAAGTAGCTGAGGCTGGCCACAAACCTGGATCCTCCAGTCTCAGCCTCCCAATCCTCAGCCTACTGGGATTACAAGCGTGCGCCACCACGCCCGGCTCTCCCTCTTTGTTTTTAATCTCTATTCCCATTGGCTACTGGTATTAATAATACTGGTAGTAATATTGGTAATAATAATACTGGTTGATCCTTATTTTGATTTACCAATGTGTTTACCAATTTACCCATGTTTTCATATTACCTTTTTCTTTTTTATTTCTTTTTCTTTCTCTTGAAACACATTCTGTAGTTTCTTTCAGTAAGATTTGTGAGTCTCAAAATTATATGACGCTTTGCCCTCAGTCTTGAATATAGTTCATTTGCTTCCCTTATTCATTTCATTAGTGATATTTTGGTAGATGTTCTAGTTGAAGAACTTCTGGTAGAAGTTCCTGTTCTTTTCCAAGTTGACTTATTCTCTTTTCATACTATGTTATTATTTAGTTGCGGTTTATAGTTCTTTCTATCATTATCCTCTCCCACAATTTTTAGAGACTTTTGAAAAAGAGAGAAGGTAGTCATACATTCTGTTCATCTGGATAGACATCTTTTTTTTTTTTTTTTGGTGGCACTGGGGATTGAACCCAGGGGCATTCTACCCCTGAGATACACCCCCAGCCCAATTTTTTTTTTTAATTTTGAAACAGGGTTCTCACTAGGTTAATGAGAGTCTCACTATTTGCTGAGGCTGGCCTTGAACCTGCAATCCTCCTGTCTCAGCTTCCGAAGTACTGGGATTACAAGCATGTGCCACCACGCCCAGCTAGATAGACATCTATTACCACCTTTATCATTTTAAAAATGTCAGTAGACTCCAGTCTCTCCAACATTGTTCCAGAGAATTATTAACTATTTGTAAATTTTTAAATCCCAGTTCAGCCTAGAGGTGTAGTTCAGTGGTAGAGCTCTTGCCTAGCATGCATGAAGCCCTGGGTGGAAATCCCAGCTCTGACCTTATCTATATCTCTAAGATACCACCTTGTTTGGCCCCACAGTGCATACCACTTCACATAAACATGCCCTCTAAACTTTGCAAAAATCCCCCCAAATTTTTGAATGCTATAGAAGTAGTAACACAGAAGCTTAATTTATGTGTTGATACATATTTGTAAATATACATGTATCATAAAAAGAACATACTGAAGCTTCTTTTGAAATAGCTGATATACTAAATAAGCATGTCTCTGCTGGAATCAAAACACATAAAATTACAAATCAGTGATAAAGGAGGAACATATAGATGAAAATTTGAGGCCTTCTGAATGGGCTGTCAAATATTGGTACCCACCGCTGCCTTGCTCCACCACTTGGTCAGTTT
This sequence comes from Glis glis, assembly GCA_004027185.1. NCBI lineage: Eukaryota > Metazoa > Chordata > Mammalia > Rodentia > Gliridae > Glis > Glis glis. The sequence continues at coordinate 4,026 of PVJS01053814.1, forward strand.
AAAGATACTTGAATTTGGTGAACACTATTAATTATATTCTAGACATAGTTTGAAATGTTGTGGACACTATTCTTTTGTGTATGTGTGTGTCTGTTGTACTTTTCGTGTGTGTGTGTATGTGTGTGGCACTGGGGATTGAACCCAGGGGAATTCTGTCATTAAGTTACACACCCAGACCAGGCATGGTGGTGCACGCTTGTAATCCCAGTACTTGGGAAGCTGAGACCAGAGGATCCAGGTTCGTGGCCAGTCTCAGCTACTTAGTGAGGCCCTCCACAACTTAGTGAAAACTTGTTTCAAAATAAAGAATAAAAAATAGGGCTGGGAGCGTAGCCCAGAGGTTGAATGCCCTTGGGTTCAATCCCTGGTACCACAACAAAAAAAAAGTTACACACCCAGCCTCATTTTATTTTTTATTTTGGAACAGGGTCTCACTAAGTAGCTGAGGCTGGTCACAAATCTGCTATCCTCCTGTCTCAGACTCCCAAGTTCTGTGGTTACGGGCGTGCACCACTGCACCCATCATGTAGATGCTACGCTTGTGCAAAACAAGCAAAGACTTATCACAAAATACAGACAGCATTGTTGCCTATTTGCTCCCTCCTTCCCACATTCCTGTACTTTACTGCCTCCTCTGAAATCCTCCTTAATAGCCTACCTTAAAGAAGAGCGGATGGGGAGGATCTTATAGCCTGCAATATCAACAACAATGACAACAACAAAGGAATGTGCTGCTGGCTGCAGTGTTTGCCTTTATTTCAAGAGTCCTCTTAACTTCCCAATTTAATATTAACTGTCATCTAGGCCAAGAGCTCCTGAGCTGGGCTGCGTGGGAAGCCCAGGATGCCCCATCCACACCTGGCTCCTTTGCAGATAAACACAGAACTCACAGTCCTCAAGGCTATCCATGTGGCACCTTTCATCAGTTCCCAAGTCTAAGAAAACAAACCCTTTGAAAAAAGAGTTCTTAAAAGAAGAAAGCTCAAGCGGGCATTTTTGTTTCTGATCATGACCACTTCAACTCGAAGCAACTGCCCAGGGGTAACAAGATGCAGAATGAGTTCAGAGGTAAACGTAGTTCTGCACATGTATATGCTGCATACTATGTGTATGAATTTATAATTTTATTCAATTTTTAGGGGAGAACTGTAGTTTATTTCAGATCACGAGAAATAAAGAGGCTTGTCAATCTCCTTTCCTCCCTTGCTCAAACCAATATATGTAAAATGCCTTTCTTTTTTTTTTTTTTTTGGCTTTCAGAGAAATTTCACAAACTCATGATTATCCTATCTAGTGAATTGAAATTCCTTGACTTGCACTTTACATTCTGGGGGCTCTTATGAAGGAAAGAGATATTTCCCCCACCCCCATGCTCTTTTTACAAGATGGTAATGAATTTAATCCTAGGTCTAGTATTGGATAAGTGAAATTTTCTGCAGTTCTTGCCTAGGTAAAGGGAGAATGTATAAACACATGAAAACAGATTGAGATAACAGGAAGATGTGTTGACATAAAACAGAGTGTGCGTTGGTTTATAGTCCATGAGTGCTTCCTAATGTCCTTGTTCTTCCAGTAGTAAAATCATTCTGGTCACTCAGTATAAGAGTATCAAGAATAATGGCATGGAAGGAATTCAAACAGTATTTCCCAAACCTACTTGCTAGTGAGATCGCTGGGATGCTTGCTGAACACACAGATTCCCACATGCCTTCCCTAAAAATTCTAATTCAATATCTCTGGAGTGAGCCCCAGAAGCTGTGTGTTTAACAGTAATCCCAGGTGGTTCCTATTTCAGGCAAGTTTAGAAAACACTGATTAATTGGTTGGGACTGGGGAAATGACTCATTTGCAATTAAGTAATAGTGCTTCTACTTAAGGAACAATGCCAAGTTATTTTAAAGCCATTGAAATAATTATAGTATATACACTGCTCTAAAAACTAAATTAGCTGCTATTTCAACCAGAAGGATTGTTCCTTCTAAAATATATTTACATAAAAATTTTAAGTTTTTTTTTAAAAAATGTCACCAGTTCTTCATATTTGGACTTGTTATACTTTTTAGCTTTAGGAGGAGAATAAAGCATCATTGACCATTGATTTAATTATATAAACTGCCCAGCACATACTGACTGGTTAAGGTGAACCTTTGTCAGGGGTACAGAGTTTGAGCTGGAATTTTGGCTATGTAGATCCTGCCACCCCTCCCTTTCACATTTACCTACAATCATAGGCTGAATAGATGCCAAAGATTACATTCATTCTGCATAGAAGAAATTAAATTGTCCAGAGCTACTGAATGTTACTCAGACCATTTTGATTTTATCAAATTAATTTTGCTAACGAATATTTATTGCATTATATCATTCTAGTTGTAATCATTTTCCATGTGCAGTTAAGATCAAAGAAGAGTTCACTGGTGGAGGAAGGGGGAGAGTGTTGGGTAGCTAATTAGTACAAGTCAAAGAGTGCCCTCAAAGGATCTCACTCTTTTCCTGCTCTGTAATCACTAGTCACAAACACCTGCAGAGCTCATCCTTTCTCCAGAGAGTTGAACTCCACTAATCTTACCTATCTACATAAAAAAGTGCTGACCACCGGGGCTAGATAGGCTTGTCTCTGCTCCAGTTTTTGTTCCCTGTTTCTTTTATTCTGGCAGTTTTAGGGATTGGGAGGTGTTTGTTAAGTGTCTTTAAAAAAAACACATTCAAATTATTGAATTAAAATTTTTCCAGGAGAAAAAGCAAGCCGCCAAAGCAAGGGAAAAAACATATATATACACATATTTTTATTCCCTTAGACATCTTTTGCACTGACAATGACTAAAATAAGAGTTCAAAATATAAATAAAAACATATATATGTGTGTGATATGTATATATCACACATTTTTATTCCCTTAGACTTCTTTTGCACTGACAAGGACTAAAATAAGAGTTCAAAATATTAATAATGTGAGGAATGTATGACCTTGACCAAAATATTCTTTGGTAATCACCTATTTTTGTTAGTCTAGCATCCCTTCTTCTTGGAAGAGCACCCCTTTCTTCTGTCAACTGCCCTCTCTCCATGCCATCCTATGATTAAAAAAGGAGAGGCCAGGTCAGGCATGGTGGTGCACGCCTGTAATCCCAATACTTGGGAGGTTGAGACAGGAGAATCACAGGTTTGAGAACAGCCTCAGCAAGTAGTGAGACTCTCATCAACCTAGTGAGACCCTGTTTCAAAAATAAACATAAAATAGGTCTGGGAGTGTAGCTCAGAGGCAGAATGTCCCTGGGTTCAATCCCCAGTACTAAAGAGAGAGAAAGAGAGAGAGAGAGAGAGACCATATTTCCAAAGCTATCAGTTGACCTGGTGAGGGGTGGGAGTCTAAGTCAGGCTTAGCAAAGATCCTTTCCCCATCCCTGATTTTTGTTCTTTGGACTAAATGTATCAAGTTACCTTCTCTCAAGTGACTGAAGCTATATGCAGTAAGTTGAAATGTGGTTGATGGCAATGGTGACTGATACCGAGAGAGAAAAGAAGCAGATGTAAAATGAGGTGCAGAAGTCAGAGATGGAGAGAAAGATTTACCTGGAAACCCTTTTTATGCAAGAACAAGGCAGTTAGTAAGTTGGACACAGTTTTTAAAAACCTCTAAGCCTCAGTTTTCTTGTCTGTAAAATAAGGGCAATAGTAATATTTACTTCAAGTGGATTTTGTAAGGAATAATTATAATAATTCATATAAATCACTAAGTCCTAGACCCAATACATGAAGAGAGCCCAATAAATGTCAGCTATTAAGCACCACTGGGCAGGGGGCTAAGAAACAGTAAGCTGCAAGAGTGGGGACCACATTCAAAGGACATGGGCTGCCAAAATTTCTGGCACAATTATTGGGAATATATTCCAAAATTAAATTGGCAGCTGGCTAGAATTTTAACAAAAGCATCAGAAAAAGTCACAGGGTGGCAAATAGTGGCCTACAATTGCTCTGGTCCTAAGGAAAATCCCAGGCCAGGGTTAATACTATACTTGATCTTAGCCAACAGGCTGAAAAGCGATGGGTTAATACTAATAGTAACAAATAATTTACCCTGAGTGCTAACCATGAACCAGACAGAAACCTAAGTAATTAATACTAGTGGGGTTAGGTATTACCCTTATTCCTATTTTGCGGACGAGGAAACAATACATAATGTTGAAGCCTGCCTTTAAGAAGACTGTGTGTCTAGAGTCTGGTATTCCCGGTGCCTCTGAACCACTGGCAAGTGTGTTTAAAGAAGTGGCGATTTCTCACTCTCATTACTTCTCTCCTTGGTTACAGTCATTTGCTGAGGTGAAAAGGACATTGCCACACTCAAGGAGTTAGTCTTAGACAGCACATTCCACGTTCCTAGGCTGCTTTACTCCGGGGCTTCTGGATGTGAGCGTGTTTCACAGCTCTCTTGCAATCCTCCACATTCCTCTATGCACTGCCCCAAGCAAGTCACACCCTGGAATTGCCTCTTTCTCAATAAGTCACATGCAAGGAACTTTTGGATAAGGCAGAATTACAGTGAGAATCAGGATTTCCTTGGTGTATGTGTGTGTGTTTGCCTGTGTGTGTGTGGTACTGGGGACTGAACCCAGGGGTGTTCTACCTCTGAGCTATACCCCCAGCCCTTTTTATGTTTTTATTTTGAAACAGGGTCTCCCAGCCGGGTGTTGTGGCACACGCTTGTAATCCCAGTACTTGGGAGGCTGAGACAAGAGGACCGCAGGTTTGAGGACAGCCTCGGCAAGTAGTGAGACTCTCATCGACCTAGTGAGACCCTGTTTCAAACTAAACATAAAATAGGACTGGGGGTGCAGCTCGGAGGTAGAATGCCCCTGGGCTCAATCCCCAGTACCACAAAAAAAAAAAAAGAAAGAAAAGAAAAGAAACAGAGTCTCCCTAGGTTGCTGAGAGTCTTGCTAAATTGCTGAGGCTGCTTTTGAACCTGTGATCCTTCTGTCTCAGCCTCCCAGGATTTCCTTTTTTAAGTCTTTTGTGTGTGTTTGTGTGGTCCTGGGGATTAAACCGAGAAGTGTTCTACCTCTGAGCCACACCCCTAGCCCTATTATTTTTTACTTTGAAACAGGATCTCACTAAGTTGTGGGGGGCCTCACTATAAATTGCTGAGGCTGGCCGTGAACCTGCAATCCTTCTGTCTTAGTCTCCCAAGTACTGGGAGTACAGGTCTGTGCCGCCACGCCTGGCTTTAAGCAATATTTTTAACTGCAATTCTTTCCTTGATACCTGTGGTCTTCTGCTTGATCTCACCCATTGCTTTGCCCTGATTTATAGAATTAGTAAATGTTCTCATTGGGACGGTTTGCTTGTCTAGACCGAGTTACTTATGATCACAGCATCTAGAGAACCCCAGGTCCATTTGCTCCCAAACCAGCGTATTCTGATTCCTGCCTCTGCCTTGGCACCCTTCATTCTGATCCATGGTCCTACTTCCTTGGCCTGTTGTCACTTAGCCTCCTGGCGTCGACAGTGACCTTGTGACATTCTCCAACATGGCAGATGATATCACTCTCTTTCCGTTCACCAAAGTTCACTCCCTGCAATTCTGCTTGACTCATACCTCTTTTGCTGTTCACTTTTCTTTCTTGTTTTCACATGTCATAGGCCATCCTTGCCTTGGTGTGGATGATAGCTACAGCTTCCTCTTGAATCTCTGCTCACTCCGGAACATCCCACACAGAGGCTGTCAGGTAAGGAACCAGCACACGTTGCCATCACGCCCATTGCTTTCTTCAGTTCCTGTTGAGTCAGAGCCAAACCCTTCAATTACAAGGCATCCCATTAACTGTTCTCTCTTCTTCACTACTATATATACTTTTATTGGTGCATCATAGTCTCACATCATAATGTGGTTCGTAGAGATAGTGATATACATGCACACAGCACTTGGTGGGCTTTCCCTCTTCACTACCTAGCTCCTTTCCCCAGATGTGGCAGTCCCCTGGCCATTCCTTAGCAAGTCTCCAGCCTCCTGCTCAATTGACACAGAGCTCACAAATGACTATTCTAAAATGTCTTTCTTGACTAAAATAGTTTCTTTTTTCCTTTTGTGGTAATGGTGATTAAACCCAGGGGCATTTTACCTCTGAGCTACACCTCCATCCCTTTCATTTTTATTTTGAAACAGAGTCTCAATAAGTTGTGGAAGGCCTCACTCAGTTGCTGAGACTGGCCTCAAACCTGCGATCCTCCTGTCTCAGTCTTCCAAGTACTGGGATTACAGGCATGCACCACTACACCTGGCTTCCACATGTTATCCAGATGCCATATATATATTTCATCTTTCCAACTAGATTATAGGTTCTAGCTGTAGAAGAATGTTTATTATTACAGTGTGAGTCACAGTCCATCTATACTTGAATCATTTGGAGTAATTATGAAAATATGGATTTTTGCCCCATCCTCATCAATTAAGTGGTAAGTTCAGGGAGTATGGATTTTTTTGTGTGTGTGTCATACCGGGGATTGAACCCAGGGGCCTTCTACCTCTGAGCTACATTCCCAGCCCGATTTTTTATTCTTTATTTTGAAACAGGGTCTCACTAAGTTGTGGAGGGCCTTACTAAATAGCTGGGGCTGGCTGCGAACCTGCAATCCTCCTGTCTCAGCCTCCCAAGTACTAGGATTACACGTGTGCACCACCACACCCAGCTGTGAGTTTGGATTTTTACAAGCCACCCAGGTGGTTCTTAGACATTTATACTTGGGAACCCTTTGTACTGGAAGAATAGATACTAGAATTGTATTGTTTTGTTTTGTTCTTTAATGCCTCAGATACTTCCAGTTCTATTTTTGGCACATGGAAGATTCTCATTAGTTGCTTGTTAGATTGAGGAATGGATAAATTTAACTTTAGAGGGAAATCCAATCATGGGAAATCTTCCCTGCTCAATGGAAATATCTTCAATTTTCACTAAATGTGCCCATCATATCAACTTCAATTAGTATAATCCTCATTCTCTGTATGAGTTAAACTGCCTAAATCTCCTTTGGATCTTGCCTCTTTCTAACATAATGTAATTTTAATTTACTTTGGCTGTGATGAAATATCATATCAAATTGGTTTGAAACTCTCAACGTATTCTTTAATTCAGTTTAGACCTTCTTCTGGGTAGAAGCTAGAAAAGTTCAGATTATAAGTGGAAAAAATACCAAAATGATTTTATAAGCCAGGTAAATATTGTTATAGATACTACCAAAAATTTTGTGTTCTAACATTGTTACTTTGATAAATACTTACATACTTTGGATTACAAGAAGTACATAGAAGGAACTAATGATTCCCTATTGCTTCCTGGGAAGAAATTATTAATATTTTGACTTTTTTATTCAGGTAGGTTTGGAGGCTCTTTGCTCTCTAGTCTTGGCTCATTTAAGAATGGTGAATCCAGGTAGAGTTTTAGGGTTGCTGATTTTATTTTATTTTATTTTGGGGAGGGTGCTGGGGATTGAACACAGGGGCATTCTACCTCCAAGCTATACCCACAACCCTATTTTTTTATTTATTTTGAAACAGTGTCTCACTAAGTTGTGGAGGGTCTCACTAAGTAGCTGAGGCTACCACCACACATGGCTCTGGATTGCTGATTTTAAAAGACCTGTAATTCACATAATGTAATTCGGCATAACTCAATAATACCTAAACTTCCCTCCAGTCTATGTCTAAAAGATTGCCATGAATTCTTTGCTAACTTGCTTTGACTTGGAACATACGAAAAGGGAATGGACAAAGGGGGCCCAGCTAAGAGCTTTAACAGTGTTATTGCTTTTAATCTTTACAGTGACTTTGTGAGGAGGATAATTTTTCTTCCTGCATCATAGAGGAGACAATTGAGTCTGAGTGGTGGAATAATTGAAATGAGTCATACAGAAGTAGCAGAGCCAGGACTCAATGTTGCATTTGCTTGGTCCATTGGCTCATCTACTTTACACTGTGCCATGTTGCTTCACCACTTGATTTTGCCACTTCTTGCATAAATTTCTGGCCTCCCCCTGCAATATGGGTTTTGATCTGCCTCTTCAAAACTGGTTTCTCCCAGGAATTTCCTAGCAATCAGTGTTCTGTGGATTCCCTGCCACTGAGCAATCCTCCCTTCCACTATGCTGACTCTCCCTTCCTGGTCAGTTTTGCCTACCCTGAGTCATCAAAGTCCACCTACAGAACCAAAGCAAGAACATGCTCTTCCATGTGTCCTGTTATGGAAATGACATGCATCTCAGCTGAAAACATGTCAGGCTACACAAAGCCCTTTTTGTTTAAGTGGCTTAAACAAAAAGGGGATTTTCTCCTATAATGAAAAGTCCAGAGGTACGTGTTTACTTGAGATACTGCAGTGATTTCATGGCTAAGGTATCTGGAATTCTTCTGGCCTTTCCCTTCCTCAAGATAGATAATTACTGAATCTCCAACTACTGCATCTATATTCATGACCAAACCATGGAAAGAAGGGAAGTGTCAGTTGCATTCCTCCTTGTTTATCAAGAGAGTGGAATCTTCATCAGAACATATCCTCTTACATACACCCAACAGACATTGCCTATGGCCATGTGGAAAAGACTGGGTCAGCCAGGTGTGTTGGTGCATGCCTGTAATCTCAATACTTGGGGGCCTGAGACAGGAGGATCGCAGGTTCTGGGCCAGCCTCAGTAATTTAGCAGTGCCCTCCACAACTTAGTGAGACCCTGTTTCCAAATAAAAAAGTAAAATCGGACTTGAGGTGTAGCTCAGAGGTAGAATACCCCTCAGAGGTAGAATACCCCTGGGTTCAATCCCCAGAAACACACACACACACACACACACAAAGACTAAGTCACACCTCCACTCCTCACAGCTGTTAAAAAGCCAGAGAAGCCAGGCGTGGTGGCACACGCTTGTAATCCCAGTACTTTGGGAGGCGGAGACCGGAGGATCCGGGTTCGTGGCCAGCCTCAGCTCTCGCTCTCTCTCTCTCTCTCTCTCTCTCTCTCTACTTAGTGAGGCCCTCCGCAACTTCGTGAGACCCGGTTTCAAAATAAAGTATAAAAAATAGGACCGGGGGTGTAGCACGGAGGTAGAACACCCCTGCGTTCAATCCCCGGTACAGCAAAAAAAAAAAAAAAAAAAAAAAA
>PVJS01053815.1:0-13169 GCA_004027185.1 Glis glis
AGAGAGAGAGAGAGAGAGAGAGAGAGAGAGAGAGAGAGAGAGAAATTTTGCGCCTTTTTTTTGGTGGTACTGGGGACTGAACCCAGGGGCATTCTGCCTCCGGGCTACACCCCCAGCCCTGTTTTTCATTCTTTATTTTGAAACAGGGTCTCACTAAGTTGCGGAGGCCTCACTAAGTAGCTGAGGCTGGCCGCAAACCTGGGATCCTCTGGTCTCAGCCTCCCAAGTACTAGGATTTCAAGCATGCACCACCACGCCCAGTAGATTTTGCCCCTTCTTAACTTCCATCGGTTGATTTTTCTAAAAGTGATGTAGTTAGCATTTATTTTCTAAGCATTGATTAGGTACTTCATATGTAGGATTATAAGGCCTTCAATCAGTGCAGGTACTAGATAACCCTTCCACCTGAAATAAACTGGACAATTATATGATAAAATGATTTTCAAGGTATAGGGTATCAAGCAATTAAAGACAGTGAGCCACGAGAGTCGGAAAACCAGTGAAGTGAGCCCCTCAATTGTCCCTGCTCATAGCCAGTAGGTAGTTAGGGAGGGGAGATCTGAGTAGAGGATAGACGTCTCCTTGAATGGACAGAATGAAGCTGGGGGTCTGGGGAGCAAGAGTTCATAGGTCAGAGCACCTGAGAAGAAAGAGCTACACAGAGAGAAAGCGTCTCCGTGCCTTCCAGAGATCTGCAGAGGAGCGTCCGCAAGCCTCCAGCTCAGAGCTGATCAGAACCGGGGAAGCTACACAGGCCCAGGAAAGCGCCGTTTACTGGAACTCATACAGCTGGGGGCATAATTTCTGTCACACCATCCAGAATGGAAAGTCTCATAATTTACAGGCAAGTAGGTGGTAGGCTTTGGTCTCAATAGTGGAGCAAAATTTCTCCTAGATGAAATTGCACCCATTTGCCTAACAGTGCTTAAAAGAAACACCCAAGGCACATCATAATTGAATGGCTTTTAGCCAGGTGTGGTGGTACACCTGTAATCTCAGTGCTTGGGAAGATGAGACGGGAATTGCAGGTTTCTGGCCAGCCTCAGCAACTTTGTGAGGTCCAGTTTCAAAACAAAAACTAAAAAGGACTGGGGGTATAGCTTGGAGGTGAACGCCCCTGAGTTCAGTGCCATAAAAAAAAAATTGCTTTTAACCAGTAATAAAGAGAAAATTATTGTGAGATTCTTACACTATACACAAAGTACCAAATATTCCCTAATGAAAGACTTTGATAAGTTATAAATATATGCTGTAAATCCTAGCACAGCCAATAAAGAGCTAATAAGTCAACATATGAGATAGAGTCCTAGAAATAATCAGTTGATCCAAGTTAGGGAGGGGCATAAAAAGTAGAATAAAGTACATATCACAAATAGGAAACATACAGCAAGATGGTACTTTTTTTGTGGTACTGTGGATTGAACCCAGGGGCATTCTACCTCCGAGCTACACCCCCAGCCCTATTTTTTATTCTTTATTTTGAAACAGGGTCTCACTAAGTTGCAGAGGGCCTCACTAAGTAGCTGAAGCTGGCTGCAACCTGATTCTTCGGGTCTTAGCCTCCCAAGTACTGGGATTATAAGCGCGTGCCACCATGCCCAGCTCAAGATGATACATTTAAACCCAACCATATAAAAATTTACATTAAAAGCCAGGCATGGTGGCGCACATCTGTAATACCAGTACTTGGGAGGCTGAGAAAGGAGGATCACAGGCTCGAGGACAGCCTCAGCAAGTAGTGAGACTCTCATCAACCTAGGAAGACCCTGTTTCAAAATAAAAATAAAATAGGGCTGGGAGTATACTTCAGAGGTAGAATGCCCCTGGATTCAATCCCCAGTACCACACACACATACACACACACAAAAATTACATTAAATATAAGTGATCTAGATAGCCAATTCAAAGACAGGAAGTATCAAATTGGATAAAAACAGCAATATCCAACTATAAGAACCCTTAATTTAAAAAATAGGATAAAAGTAAAAGAATGGGCATAATTAATGATAATATAATTAATGCTACCATTAATTTTTAGACTGCAGGACCAGCTATTTTTTTTAAGCAGACTTGGGGACCAGGATTATTATCACAGAAGAAGGGAACATTTTGTAAGAATAAAGAAGTCAGTTTGTAGCCAGGTGTCATGGCGCATGCCTGTAATCCCAGTACTTGGGAGGCTGAGACAGAAGGATCGCAGGTTCAAGGATAGCCTCAGCAAGTAGTGAGACTCTCATCAACCTAGCAAGACTCTGTTTCAAAATAAAAATTATAAATAGGGTTGGGGGTGTAGCTCAGAAGTAGAATGCCCCTGGGTTCAATCCCAAATACCACACACAAAAAAAGAAGTCAGTTCATGAAGCCAGCATATCAATTCTAAATGTCTATGTCCCTGATTTTAGATCTTCAAAATATATGAATCAAAACTAATAGAACTGCACATAGAATCAGGTAAAGCCCAAAATAATTGCACAACTATTTTTGTAAAATAACTGCATGCATAATTACACTTGGAGAGTCCATCTCTTTCTCAATAACTTACAGAAGAATAGAGAAAGTATCAGCAAGCAGAAAGAATATCTTAATAATTCTAATAACAAACCTAATATAATTAACATTTATTTTAACAACAGATTCACTTCCTTTTCAAATATGTACAAACTCTTTTCTACAATAATCCATATTCTGAGCCATAAAGCAAGCCCCAATATATTTAAAGGATTTAAACTATTACAGAGTGTTCTCTGATCACAATGGAATTAAGTAGAAATCATTAGCCACAAGATGTTTGGAAAAATGACCAAGTATTTGGAACCTAATACTTCTAAAGAACTCATGGATTGATGAAGAAATAAAAGAGGAATTAGAAATATTTTTGTATGCACTTGAGTTAAGACAAAGCATGTCAGAATTTGTGGGATGCATTAGAGCAGTAGTTAGAGGAAATGTTAAAGCACTGCATGCCTATTTTAAGAAAGAAGAAAGGTCTCATTGATCTTAACTCATATCTTAAAAAACTAAGCCGGGTGACGCATGCCTGTAATCCCAGTACTTGGGAGGCTGAGACAGGAGGATTGCAGGTACGAGGCTAGCCTTGGCAATTTAAAGAGACCCTCAGTAACTCAGATCCTGTTTCAAAATAAAATGGACTGGGGGTTTTGCTTGGAGCTAAAATGCTCCTGGGTTCAATCCCCAGTACCAAAAAACAAAAACCTTGGATTAAGTACCTGGGGGTATGTATCAGCAATAGACCATGAACTTAGTATGTGTGAGACCCTGGGTTCAGTCTCTAACACCTCATTCTCACACACACACACACACACACACACACACACACACACACATATGATGTAATAATAAGGATTAAGAACAAGTCTTGTAATAATTACACTATTAGCCAGGTGTGGTGGCGCACGCTTGTAATCCTAGCACTTGGGAGGGTGAGACAGGAAGATCGCAGGTTCGAGGACAGCCTCAACAAGAAGTTAGACTCTCATCAACCTAGCAAGACCCTGTTTCAAAATAAAAATAAAATAGGACTGGGGGTGTAGCTGGGAGGTAGAATGCCCCTGGGTTCAATCCCCAGTTCCACACAAACAATAAAAAAGAAACAAAAAATTCAACACTATTAATGGAATGTCACACAGAGAAAATTTTTTGTTTTTTTTTAAAAGTTGAGAAATGGAATTTGTATGTATTTATGGTATACACCATGATTTTTTGTGGATTGAGGGAAAATATGAAAATGTACAATACTTTGTTAGCTGTAGTTACCATGCTATGTGATAGATCTCAAAAATATATCCCTCTTGTGTAACTGAAACTTGGTACCCTTTGGTCAACCTTTCCCCATCCCCTCAGCCTCTGTCAACCAGAAGTCTTTCTGCTTCTAGTTGAAAATTTACAGTCCCCGGGTACGTGAGATCATGTGGTATTTGCCCTTCTCTGTCTGGCTAATTTCACTCAACATAATGTCCTCCAACTTCATCCATGGTGGTATAAATGATAGGGTCACCTATTTATTTACTTATTTATTTTTGCAGTATTGGGAATGGAACTCAGGGGCATTCTTCCTCTGAGCTACACCCCCAGCCCTATTTTTTTTTTTTTTTTTGCGGTACCGGGGATTGAACGCAGGGGCGTTCTACCTCCGCGCTACGCCCCCGGCCCTATTTTTTTATACTTTATTTTGAGACTGGGTCTCACGAAGTTGCGGAGGGCCTCACTAAGGAGAGAGAGAGAGAGAGAGAAAGAGAGACAGGGAGAGAGAGAGCGAGAGAGCTAAGGCTGGCCGCGAACCCGGATCCTCCAGTCTCCACTTCCCAAAGTACTGGGATTACAAGCGTGCGCCACCACGCCCGGCTCCCAGCCCTATTTTTTATTCTTTATTTTGGAACAGGGTCTTACTGAGTTGTGGAGGGCCTCACTAAGTAGCTGAGGCTGGCTGTGAACCTGCGATCCTCCTGTCTCAGGCTCCCAAGTACTGGGATTACAAGTGTGCACCACCATGCCTGGCTAGGGTTTCCTTTTTTAAGGCCTAAGAGTATCCTGGAAGGATACATGGCCCAGACTTTTTCCATTCATCCACTGATGGACACTTAGGCTATTTCTGTAACTTTGCTATTGTGAACAATACTACAGTGAACATTGATGTGTAGATGTCTCTTCAACATACTGATTCCATTTCCTTTGGATATATACCAAGTAGTAGAATTGCTCACTTTATGTATGTTTAAAATACAGCGATGATCAAAGTATGATTTAATGAGTTACGTGATTTATCACCATAGAAAGAGAATGTCCCTTTTTCCCAGTGTTCAAAGAGGGGGACAATAATGAGAACAAATCTTACAGGGAATATACTTGATACATGAGGGACATTGACTACATAAAGAGGTGTGTGCCAGTTTCATTTAGGTTTTGTGGGGTTTTTTTTTGTTTTTTTTGTTTGCGGTACCGGGGATTGAACCCAGGGGCGTTCTACCTTCGTGCTACACCCCCGGCCCTATTTTTTATCTTTTATTTTGAAACCGGGTCTCACGAAGTTGCGGAGGGCCTTACTAAGTAGCTGAGGCTGGCTGTGAACCTAGATCCTCCAGTCTTCGCCTCCCAAGTACTGGGATTACAAGTGTGCGCCACCACGCCCAGCTCAGTTTCATTTAGTTTTTAAAATCCAGTTGCTCAGTTAGGATGGAAACAGGCCTCTCTGGATGTCAAGTGTAATGGAAGTTTGAGGCATCTCTTTCTCGGAGTGGATCTAGGGAGAAATGCATGGCTCGATCGACTCTGCATCCTCAACATCCATGGTCCTTGATGCTTTGGAGAACAGCTCAGAGGCTTGCAGAGTAGCACTGCCGCGGCCTCAGCGCTCCTGGTGTCTCGTCAAAATCTGGGTCTGTGTGTTTTGGACGCCAGTGGGGAAGGCCAGTAACTCTCATACAAGGTCTGATTCTGTTGCTTTGGGAGGAGCGCTCTTTCCCTGTTCTTATTATAGCAAAACATGTCACACAGGTAGCAAGTTACCTAAATGTTCGGAATCATTTCAAAACTATATAACAGCTAGATCACAGGTAGTTCTATTATTATTTTTTGAGGTACTTCAATACTGTTTTCCATAGTGGCTATACTAATTTACCTCCCTACCAACAATATTCCAGGATTCACCGGGAGAAAATAGTAATGGAATCCCCCCCATTGGGAGAAAATACATTCAAATCACGATAACTGGTAAAAACTCAAACCTCAATAATAAGAAAATAGCTCTTCATTCATAACAAAATAAAAAATTGGACAAGTTGAAAATATAAAGAAAACCAAGTAATTTTGACAGTTTAAGGTAAAAATGTAATATCAGAAAAACTATTTATGCAGAGAATTCTTATTCCTATTTTGATTTTTTTACTTAATGACACAATTTTAGGTTATTTTCTGATAACAGAATTTAAAAACAAAAAGCCCAATCCTTAAAAAGCCAAGGCCCCTACCCTCTGCTGTTGGCCTGCCTGCCTGCCTTCCTTCCTTCCTTCCTTCCTTTCTACCTGGGGTTTGAAACCAGGGGCTTCCTACCTTTTAGCTACACTCCCAGCTCTTTTTTATTTTTATTTTGTTTTGAAACAGGGTCTTGCTATGTTGCTGACAGCCTTGTTAAATTGCTAAGACTGGCCTCAATCCTGCGATCTAAGACTGGCCTCAAACCTGCGATCCTCCTATCTCAGCCTCCCAAGTACTGGGATTACAGGTGTGGGGATTGAACCCAGGGGCATTCTACCTCCGCACTACACCCCCGGCCCTATTTTTTAATACTTTATTTTGAAACCGGGTCTCATGAAGTTTCGGAGGGCCTCACTAAGGTGAGAGAGAGAGAGAGAGCGAGAGAGAGAGACAAGGAAAGAGAGAGAAAGAGAGAGAGAGAGAGAGCTGAGGCTGGCCGCGAACCCGGATCCTCCGGTCTCCGCCTCCCAAAGTACTGGGATTACAAGCGTGCGCCACCACGCCCGGCTTGTTTTTACCTTTTGATAGTTAGAAAATTTCATAATAAATTAATGACATTTTTACTCTTTTATTTAAAAAATGGGCAAATGATTTCAGTGAAGACGAAATACAAATGGCAAATAAGCACATGCAAAAAAAAGTGTACAATATCCTTAATACCTAGGGAATTGCAAATTAAAATCACAATAAGGTACTACTACAGACTTATTAGATTCTCTAAGTTGAAAATACTAACTATACCAAGTCTTGTCAAGGACATAGAGCCATTGGAACTCTCATACGCTGTGATTGTAAATCTTAAATTCCACGTTTTGGAAAACATATTAACAGCCCTTCCTTCCTTCCTTCCTTCCTTCCTTCCTTCCTTCCTTCCTTCCTTCCTTGTGCTGGGGATTGAGCCTCATGCAAGCTAAGCATGTGCTCTGCCTCTGAGTTCTACCCCCAGCCCTGACCGACTCTTTTTAAAACATTAAACATGCACCTATCATCTTACCCAACCATTGCGCTCCTAAGTATTTAACTAAAAAGAACTAAAGCATTTGTCTATTCAAATAATTATACATGAAAGTTCAGTATCATCTGTATTTGTAGTAACCAAGAAGTAGAAGCAAACCAAATGTCCATCAGAATATAAATGGGCAAATTAGCATTTATCTATAAAATGGAAGACTGCTTAGCAGTTAAAAGGAATGAACTTTTGATAAATACAGTCACGTGTTTGTATCTCAAATAATTAAGAAGTTTGACCAAATGAATACTCTGTGGTTGAATTTCTGTAGAGTACTAAAAGATGCTGACCAGTCTGTGGTAACAGAGAGGAACACAGGTTTCCTGGATATGGAGTCGAGCTCTGGAGAGAGACGGCTCACGGGGCAGGAGGAGACCTCTGGCTGTGCTTGTTCTTGTCTTAATGGAGGTGCTGGTTCCATGGGTGCACACATAAGGCAGAGCTTGAATTGTACAATTAAAATAAGCAGTCTATTGTATGTCAGTCACTCTGTTAAATTCTCAAGGTTGGTGGTGTACCTTCACTCTAAATTCTGTTCAGCAATGCTATTTTGATATTTTTGGCCTAGTGTACTGATTAATCCAGTAGGTCTTTTAACTAGAAGTTAAATAGTGTCTATCCATTGTAACTGACTTGTTTCCAAAATCATCATTATTTAGTGAGAGAACTAAATCCATAGAATTTTTTTTGTGGTACCGGGGATTGAACCCAGGGGCATTCTACCTCCGGGCTACACCCCCAGCCCTATTTTTTATTCTTTATTTTGAAACCGGGTCTCACTAAGTGTGGAGGGCCTCACTAAGTAGCTGAGGCTGGCCTCGAACCCGGATCCTCTGATCTCAAACTCCCAAGTACTGGGATTACAAGTGTGTGCCACCACGCCCAGCATAGAATTTTGATTGTAGACTAAACCAATAATATGGGTACACTACATAAAAACATACACATGGCTACTCACTGGATAACCTTGTCCTTCATCTCTATATTCTTTCATAATGTAAACATTAGACATTCCTATCTTCAAATGTTTTGGTTGGTGTTTTGCTTTGGACTCTGCAAATACAAACTTCCCCTAACCTTTTTTTTTTTTTAATTACCTTCCCAAATTCACAGGTTCTGGTTTGGTGGGTTATACAGACCCAATCTGCTATTTTACTCCATGGAAGTTTTTGCTTGGACATTCTATTTTGAAATCTGGATTGCAAAGTCTTTTATCCTTTGATTGGTTTAGTCCTTTAAACCCGAGACAAAAAAGAAGACTATCAGTGAAAATCAATTGAAATGCAGTTAGATACAGATCTGATGTACAAGGCAGAAGGCTTAGTTGCAGCACAATGTAATCAATTAGGACCCTGCTGGAGCGCACAGAGTTTTACCCATCCAATCACTTTCACACATTTCCTCCATTAGCTTGACTACAGTTTTCTTCTTTTTTTAAAATATGAATTATGATGAATGAGATTGTTATGAATTTAGAGATGGGGTCATTATCCTACAGAAACCAGACTGCGCTGGCGTTTAGTGATTAGGGCTCTCTGCTCCCGCTATCCATAAAGTACAGATTTATCTGTCTCAGGTTCCGATTGGGCAGCTGCCATCATTGTTATCTAATTCATTCTCTAATTTGCTTAGCAGTGTTACAATACAAATGTATTATAATACAAATTCACAGTACAAAACTGGTTCTGTTCATCTGGGTAATCTACATCATTTTTAAGTTAGTTGGGAGGTGAAGGAATATCATTGACCAAAAAGAGGTGGGACATTTTTCATGGCTTAAAATCTCTCCAGAATCGGTACCCCCAAATTTAAGAACCTGGGCAGAGCTCTTTAAGAAATGTCAGGAAGTGGAAAGATGGCCGCAGGCCCCACCCCTGTGTGCGGATGTGGAACCTGAACAGCGCTAAGCACCAGCGTGTTACAGAGAGCCTCCAGTTGCTACTTGCTCTAAAATGATGTGATTCTTTTCCTGGGTTTATAGAATCCGAGAGGCAGGAAGGAGTTACTGGATTCGTTTTAATGCTCCAAATGACAGCGACGCAATTACTGGGTAATTTGGGCCAGCCAGCCAAACATTAGCATGTTTTATTAAAAAAAAAATTGCCAGGCGTGGTGGCGCACGCTTGTAATCCCAGTACTTGGGAGGCTGAGACAGGAGGATCCGGGTTCGCGGCCAGCCTCAGCTACTTAGTGAGGCCCTCTGCAACTTAGTGAGACCCTGTTTCAAAATAAAGAATAAAAAATAGGGCTGGGGGTGTAGCTCGGAGGTAGAACACCCTGGGTTCAATCCCCGGTACTGCAAAAAAACAAACAAACAAACAAATAAATAAAATAAAGTAAAAATAAAAAAAAATAAATCCCTCCAAAACTTCTACCCAGGTAGATTATCTGAAAAGGTCCTGCTAGAGACAGCTATTGAATTTATTTTTATTTTGTATATATTTATTTATTTATTTATTTATTTATTTATATTTTGTGGTACTGGGGATTGAAGCAAGGAGCATTCTACTCTCGAGCTACACCCCCAGTCCTCTTTTATTTTTAATTTGGAAACAAGATTTCACTAAGTTGCTGAGGGCCTCGCTGAATTGCTGAAGCTGGCCCAAACCTGCCATCCTCCTGTCTCAGCCTTCCAAGTACTGGGATTCCAGGTGTGAGCCACCCAGCTTGGCTCAGCTATTGAATTTAAACCAAACTCAGTGCTCATCTTTGTCCTTAAAATTTATTCCATTCCTCCTATCCCAGATTCCTATTGTCATAGGGAAAAAATGCTTTAAAAAATCTAGCTGGGCATGGTAGCACACGCTTGTAATCCTAGTACTTGGGGAGGCTGAGACAGGAGGATGGCAGGTTCAAAGCCAGCAGAGGCAGCTTAGCGAGGCTCTCAGCAACCTAATGAGGCCCTATTTCCAAATAAGAAATAAAATCAGGCTGGGGTGTAGCTTGGAGGTAGAGTACCTCTGGTTTCAATCCCCAGTCCAAAAAAAAAAAAAATCTAGAATATAATGCCTACAATGCTTCATGCTCCCAGACATTAGTTTGTAGAGAGAAAAATTTCATTGTCTGCAAATGTGGGTAATTTTTAATGTTATGCAGAAAAGCAGGAACCATTTCCTGACTGGGGTGGGCACCAAAAATGAGTCCTGGTAGAGACGCTATTCTTGTCAGCTTGAAGGGCGGCCAGGCCCACCCTTGAGGCCCATGGAGGCAAAGTTCTTGGTGCCGGGCGTTTGGGGGAGGAGCGCGCACTGCTAGGAGAGTTAATAAACACCCAGCGCCTGCTCATCTTGTCGCTTCAGTGCCGCTTAATCTGTAAGCTCGATGAGCTGCTCACCCTCCCTCTCGCCTCTCCCTTCAGGGCCTGTGTGTGTATGGGGGGGTCATCCTGTAAGAGTGAAAAGCAGAAAGAGGGATCTGCCCGCTGCATGGTCATCAACGGACAATAGCCTGCGCGCCACAGGCAGGGGGACAGCCTGTCCTTCCCAGAAACGTGCAGGTGCAATGTCACTGTGCTGCTTTCTTTCCCTGCAGCCCATGTTGTCCCCAGCCTAGTGGCATCATGTAGGAGGACTCCCTTTTACACTTTGATCAAGATGTTCCATTGTACGTCACGGAGCATGCTTTGTCTTTTCCGTGATACTTCATAAAAATACATCTACAAGCTGGAGCTCTCTGGGATTTTTTTGGAGACACATAACAGATCTGCTATGTAATTAATTCTCAGTATTGAGCATTCTAGAGTCTGAGACCAGATTGAGTGTTCCCTGTTTTGCCAAACATCATTAAGTCATTAGTGTAGGGGACTGGTGGTGAAGGACCGATTAAGGGCTCAGAGAAGCCCTTGTACATTTTTATATTAATCCCCGGAGCTTTCCCATTTTCTCTTTCTAATGAGGAGTCTGGGAAGATGATGTATTATTTCATTTTAAAAATCTTGGAAGATAAACAAAGAGGGAACATGATTATAGCTACGGAGAGGAGATTAAACTATTCAGTCAACAAATAAAGACTGAGCCAATATATGTTAAACTGAGAGCCAGTAGGTAGAAATAATGTGGCTTAAGTTGTGACTTAGTCAGAGGATGTGAGAGAAACAGTGAGCATCCTTCCCGCGTTAATTGTGAGGTCAGCTGAGGAACAGGTCTGTCCTGGACATGCGAGGGAAGAGCTCAGGGCCTGATGGTGAGTGGTGGCTGGAGCGTGGCGCCTTCGTCAGAGCGTCGGTCCCACGCCGTGTCTGCGCGGTGAGACAGAGCTGCGGGCAGACGTCACAGCTGGCATATGGTGTTGTCTGCAGTAGGCTTTGTGCTTTAGGCAAGGAATTCCATTCTCCTAGCCAGGGCGGGGAGCAGGATGATCATCTGGAGCCTGAGGACAGAGCGTAGCGCCATGAGGCCAGGGCCTCCTGCCGCCCCATCCCCAGCAGTTGGAATGGTCCCTGGCAGATAATGGCAATTCGATCAAAATCTTTAGTTCACTAATTCACATGCCTGTTCAAAGGTGAGATGATTCGATCCTTGCACGAATCCATCCTGATATAGCAAGACCTGAAACTCTAACAGGCCCACTGATAGTGGTCACATGTAGGACTCAAAGCAGATCAAAGTATGGAATTGCAGCCGGATGTAGAGGCTCACGCCTGCAATCCCAGTACTTGAGAGGCTGAGACAAGAGGATTGCAGGTTCCGGGTCAGACTCAGCAACTTAATGAGACTTACGGCAACCTAGCAAGACCCTGTTTCAAAAATCAAAAAAGGGCTGGGGGTGTTGCTTCAAGGTAGAATGCCCCTGTGTTCAATCCCCAGTACACACACACACACACACACACACACACAAAGTATGGAGTTGCCATGAGATAATTTTGACAGCTGCTCAGAGATCAAAGGAACTACTCAGTGCTGTGGACCCTGTTATTGCTGAACTTTCACTCACGTGCGTATGGACCAACGCACCAAAATCAATCTGCTGCGTGCATACACAGCCCAAGAGCTGGAACATTGCAATCATTTCCTTTTGCTGGTCTGAAGGCATTTTTTTTGTGTGTGTGTCTTTTGAAACAAAAATCTGCCTATTTGTGTTTGTTTCTCAGTTGCCAAATGATGATAAAGCAGGCAGTTAGGGAATGCATTCAGGAAAGACAGTCTTCTCATTGCTGGTCAAGATACTCCTTTGTTCAGTGCAAGGGGACCCATTGTGCTGATAGACTACACATCCATAGTCTTCAGATGGTGCCTTGAGAGAGGAAGGAGCAGAATCTTTAGAAAGCTCCAGGCATGGTTGGGCATGTGAAGTAGAAAGGAGGGAGAGGACTGGTGAGCGACTCATCGGCTTTAATTGGCTCCCCTCTTCCCCATATAAATGGCTTTAACCATGTTTTCTATTTATGTGGATACAACATAGTCATCATTGAAAATTAAGCCGGGCGTGGTGGCGCAAGCTTGTAATCTCAGTACTTTGGGAGGCGGAGACCGGAAGATCAGGGTTCGCGGCCAGCCTCAGCTCTCTCGCTCTCTCTCTCTCTCCCTGTCTCTCTCTCTCTCTCTACTTAGTGAGGCCCTCCGCAACTTCATGAGATCCGGTTTCAAAATAAAGTATAAAAAATAGGGCCGGGGGCGTAGCGCAGAGGTAGAACGCCCCTGCGTTCAATCCCCGGTACCTCAAAAAAAAAAAAAGAAAATTAAGTATAAGAAAAGAATAATGAATGACGCTATATTTTGCTCCAAACCCCATGTCCCAGAGAGAACCCCGTTTAATATTTCGTTGTGCAATTTCCAGATAGTTCTTCCCTGTATGTCTGTAGTTATGGAAAAATACTGCTGTGAAATCTTTGCTTAATAGAATATAGTTATTTTTATAGGATGTGTTTCTACAGGTAAAGTTCCTGGTTGAAAAAGCAGATATTTTCAATTTTTACACATCTTGCCAGACTGACTTTCACAAAAAACATGAATACATTCCCTTAAACAGAAATTTTGCTATAGTCTGTGTGTTCTCACCAAGATCTGGTGCTGTCAACTTTTTTGCACATTTTCCAATCTCAGGCAAAAAGGTTTTGTTGTTCCTTGTTTCTCCCTCCCCTCCCCCTCCCCCTCCCCCTCCCCCTCCTCCCTCCCTCCCTTCCTTCCTTCCTTCCTTCCTTCCTTCCTTCCGTGGTATTGGGAATTAAACT